>LXHY01000142.1:0-142604 GCA_002093855.1 Fusarium praegraminearum | reverse complement strand
CATCGGGGGTGGGGGAGCAAGCGAAGCTGTGTTGGCGCTCTGATTCGGGTTGCCGGGTTGCTGATTGAACTGAGTCTGAGGCTGAGATTGAGATGGGATGGCAGACATGGTTTGCATGGCAGTCATCGCGCTGAGATTAAGATTGAGAGCCTGGCTACCATCAACCAGCTGGTGCAGCAGCTCCTTGGACAGGCCTGAGTCAATTAGGCACTGCAGATTCTTGCGTGCCTCGGCGAGGACGTCTTGGGGGTTGCCATCGTGGGCCTGCTGAGCCGAAGGACTTGGCTGCTGCGACATGTTGTTTTGCTGAAATTCGAACTGTTGTTGAGTGTTGGTCTGGTGCTGGCTCTGTCTTAGATCCATGGGCTCCGCTCACATGGAGGAAGATTCGGCGATTAGGATGTAAGCCAGAACAAGGTCTTGCGAGGTGATTCGATTCTTTTCCCAGCAGTTCAGATGACGGATTGATTATAAAGTGGTTGTTGAAGCGAATGTGATGGCCTTGGGCGATGAGCTGATGGCACGGGGTAGCGAGAGTTGGATCCTTCGGATTCCGGGAACGAGCAGACAGCGAGTGACAAGAGCGAAAGTTGGAGGTCCCAAGACCTTTGAGCGAGAGTGGGTATGAAGCAAAAAGAAACAATAACGAAAGAAAGAAATTTTGGTGATGGTTGGTTTGGAGTTGTGAAGAGACGACGGAAGAGGTGGGAAGGGGATGGGGGATGGGAGGGTAGTGTAAGAAGGAGTAAATGCAGGCGCAGACGTTGGCTGGTCCAGGCACAAGGCAAGGTAGGAGAGAGGAAGGAAGCTAGACCAGGGGTGCTTGCTCTCTTGCTGGAGTCGCTCCTTAGTAGTTAGATACCGTGCTGGGTCGTTAGGTCGGTAGGTCCTGTCTGCTGGGAAAGAGGCAGGTACGGATACAGTACAAGAGCCGGGTACTCTATGTGGAGGAAAGAGAGATGGACGGGACAATCAATCAGTGAAAGTTGGGTTAGACAGGATAACCTAGGGAAGGGGCGTGGGCGTGCGGTCAGGTTATTTCTCCGACAGTATTGTAATTAATTAATGATCGCCTGTGGTGTTTTGTCTCTTTTCCTGTTGTGCGCAGGGGGGTATGATTTGAGAGACGAGAGGACATAGGTACCTACCTAGGTATGGATGGATCCAAGGCCCGGGCTGCAGGTGCTGTAGGCTTTTGGGGGGGTACCTGGATACCTACTGCACTGTATCCGCACTGCCGCAGAGAGAGGCCTGCTGCGCTGAAGGAGGGGCAGACTTCCACTTGTTCTGATCCCCGTGCTTTGAGGCGCTGGGTCTTGGTCTAGCACCACCAACACTGGCACAGACAGACACAGCCAAGCCCACGAACCCAAGACTGGTTCCCAAGAGAGAGAGAAAAAAGGAGCAGAGCAGACTCAGTAGAACGATGGGTTGACCCGGGTGGAGGAGGGAAAAGAGACGGGAAAGAGAGCTAGAGCCAACCAAAACTGGGCCTGTCTGTACTGGGGTGTTTTTCTGGTCGTGACTGGGTACAGAGTATCCGCGCTCTCATTAGGCTCGGGTACCTTGCTGTTGCGGTCTTTTTGGGGGCCTGTACCTATATCCGTGCCTGTCCAGTCCTGTTTCTAGATGACCAGTTCTTTTTTCTTTTCTTTGCTCAAGCCCCGTACAGCCCGTCTCTGGGCCAGAGTTTCACAAGAATTGATGATGAGCTGTAAAAGTTCCCTATGCGGAAATGAAGATGCCGGTAGCCAAAGCTCAAGCGGGAGGCCTAAAATAGAAGGTTCGCTTCTCGTACAAGAGTGCAGTGCAAATGGGAAGAGGAGACGATGAGGGAGTAAATGAAAACTGTATGTGGAGGAGGAAAGCATCCGGGGGGGATCGTGGTAAGATCCAAGGTCCGAGATAGAATCGACAGGTACAGCGTGGCAGGTAGAGTGACGTGACGTGCAGGAAGGAATTGACTGGATGATTACAACTGATACGATGTGGTGAGCTTTGCCTGTTCTGCTTACGGATGCTACCTGGTGTTCGTGGATGGGTCCTTTGAAGCGACAATGTATAAGTAAATTCCCAGGTGCGCAGGACAGCTTAATGGATGATGGAGAAAGGTTCTGCTGTCATGCTCTGTATGGTTCGGTTGTGCTATTGTCATTATTGAACGCTGACCTATGCAGTTCCTACCTCCCATCTCAGCACCTATGTAGAGTACCCGAGCATGCAGATTAGTATAGTAGCCTTTCTGCACTGATTAAGCTTACCTGCCTGCCTCATCACGATCTCATTTAGTGAGGAGCGTCATGACAACAAGATCTCCTCTCGCGCCGTCGACCGACAAGCGGGACCTGATAGCAGCAGCCAGGAGTATCCTTGCTTTCTTTGGACCAAATTCCACTTTGGAACGGCATCAGGGGTCATCCACGAGCCAGGAGCCCAGGACAGGGGCTTCTGTAGCAGAAACCAATCTAGCCTAACCAAGACAAGTCAACCAGAGGCAACACCCATTGCTAAAGGATAGCAGAATAGCAGATGGGCATGATGGCACAAACAGAACCAAAGTTCGGTACCTGGTTAATTACTAGAAATCGGTTTCTGAGAGTCAAGGGCGTTGAGTGAGTGAGTGGGTGAGTGAGTTGAGAGTCATTCGTGACAGACAAGAAACGATAGTGCGAACGCTCGTGCACACACATCCATCATTACGCCATACTCTTCAGCACCACACCAGTATTTTAATTACAACGAACACAAGACCTCTATCTCTGTTTCACCACATATTGACTCTAAAGATAGTATCTGTTTTTGCGTTTTGTGTGATTTGTTGCTTCTCGATGGACACAGGCACAGACAACAATGTATCATCTCCTCTCTTCTCTACTCTACTTTTGGAGCCCCTGTCTTGCGCATAGAGCAGCTTGGCTGCTGGCTCAGGAACAACCAGAACGGAATCCGCCATGGTATGTATGGAACTTGTTGGACACCATCACTCCCAGATTACGATGAAGCTGTTCTGGTCCGAGTCCGAGTGTGCATACATAAATTTACCATGACACGATCTGTTGACCCACAGCAAAGAAAAATCCATTTAACGTTACCTTTAGTACCCAGACGGATGATAGACTCTCATGTACAAATGAATGATTTAAAGCGTCCACTGACTAGGCGGTACTAAAAGACACCCGATTGCTGATCCTGGGTTGTCCATTTCCCAATTCCTCCTCACTACTGCGGGATTTGGCTCGATCGAGGTAGTCTACTCCGTCGCACGTCCCGTCATATCAAAGCTGCTCGCTAGCTAAGGAACGATAGGAGATCACCACGTTTTCTTGCAATTTCTGGGATCATCGGGCAATCAGATCGGGAGTTTACCCGCACGAGTCTTGAACCACCTCCTGTACCTATACGTGTATCTGTACCACGTACTAGTAGTACCTTGGTATGCTGGGCTGGGCTGAGCTGATCTGATTTGATCTTATCTGTCTTGGAGGACGGAACACACATTGTAACAGAATGCTTACCTGAAACGCGCGACAAGCATCCAACAAGGGATATCCAGGGTCTCTTCTTCTGTCACTGTTGGATGGCGGGCGACTCTTGTGTGTTATGGCGTTGCTTCTGGCCCGTTGACGCCGCCTGTCGAGCGTTTCGAAACGGTTTTCCGCCAATCAGCCACGGCTACACGTAGTGGTTTTGGTTCCAAGGGGAAGCCGTGCCCCGACAAGAGCGAAGGAGAAAGAGAAGAAAAAAAGGAGCTCCATCCTTGGCTCGAATGTTGTGGTTTTCATGGCCCTATACGAACAAGGGGTCGGTCGTCTGCTTCAATCCGCGTTAACGTTGCTTGATCTCGCTTCTGCTGGTCAAAAGGAAAAGGCGACCGTTGGTAAATCGGGCAAGCATGGATCATGACATATGCCGATTCACATGTCAGTAAATCCAACCCGTACAGTATGCATCGATACCAACCCAGACTCCCAGACTCCCAGACTCCCAGACTCCCTTCCGTGATGCTGGGGAGGCCGGGTTCTAACTTCTGGGGCTGAAGCTGGAGCTGGGGTTGGGGTTGGCTGATCAAGCTAGGCTGGTCATCGATTATGGCACCATACATACTCTGTAGTGTCGTGTTTGCAACTTTGTGTCGCACCTTTGACGCCTCTTTCATCAGCCCAGGCCTCTTTCGGTTTCTCACCCACGGTACAGAGTACAGAGTACAGAGTAATGGTAGTAAAAAAAGATACAGTGACGAAAAGCCGTTGCGTCGTGTGGTTGGATCTGCCACAAGACAGAAAGTTAGTTGGATGGGATGGGATGGGATGCCCCTGGACCGACGCTGTCATCATCGTCATTGCTGATTTATCTCTACCCGTCTTGGCTCTACTCCACCAACGAACGATGGACAGGATCTTTGAGGAAACCCTTTTGCAAGCGAACCACAGAGAACGAGCGCGCGAGGCGGACCAGCTCTGCAGACGAATTAAATCGGTCAGCTTCCCGGGCATTAAATGAATGGTTAAGTTTGTATGCCCCCAGGGGTGAACTTCTGGGCACGGCAGATGTGGAAATTGCCTGACTCTTGTCAAGACCAAGACAAAGACCCCGACCAAATTCCGTCCCGACCTCAGCTCTCGAGTTATGCCACGCTGGTTCCCGCACGACAAGGAAGTCTTCCGCTGTCGATGAAGTGAGATTAAAAAAAACAGAGGATTTGCAACCAATGCTCCATCAGACCCAGTAATACAGCAGTGGAGAGACGACCCGACCGGCTTCGAGAAGCAGACCAGATCAGACCAGACCAGCTTTTACTCTTACTTGCATCATTTCGCGTATCACGAATCCCATGTCTCGCCCCTTTTAACGGCTTTGGATTCGGATCTGTTCCACAGAGAAGGAGCAAAGACAGGACGATCAACCATGTCAACCCTGATGATGATTATGCTGATGCTGATGCTGATGCTGATGCTGGTGCTGGTGCTGGTGCTGATGCTGACACTGTAGCATCCCGCCTGTCAACGGCTCTGTTGGTTCCGATGAAAATTGAAATTGAAGCTAGGCAAGCATCTCATTACCCTACTTTTAACCTAATCATTTATGATATCCATTTCCATTGTTGGCGTCGGTAAAGAGTACAGAGTATTCATTTCGACATGCATCGTGACTGGTCCTTGGACTCTGTCCCTATCCGTTCTAGTCAGGGACCAGAGGTTACATGTCATCATCATCACATGAACCCCGATCAACAACGCTATATCGCTATAGGAATAGTTGCCGAGCCAGAGCATCCATGCTCTAATTTTACCCAGAGGACATTCACATAACACAAGCCCAGCAGAAAACTTGAGACTCAGGCTAAGGGTACAGAAAATAGACGATCCAAGAGCGGGTCTCACAAAGCATAAAATGAGCGAGTTATTCTGTCTTCTTCACAAGTAGCACCATGTTTTCTGTAACCCTCAAGGACTTTTATGAAATGACTATCAATTAAGATTTGTCACGGCTTATGAACACTCGATCGGCTTGTGCGACCACAAACTCTCTCTCCCAGTCTAAGGGTACGTTCAACATCATCAAAGCGCGGACCCATGGCGTTTTTAAGAGCAGATCATATGCACCAGCATGTTGCGGTCTACCCGATTGCTGGTTACTAGCCTGCCTGCATCTACAGAGTACAGAGTACAGAGTACAGTATCCACGAGGCTTCATGTATGTTTGCGTGTTCCTCTCTACCTGGGTAGGTATGCTTAATGAAGCTTGCTGCTCAGCCACAACCTTTGTTATTTTAAGCTCGCGAAACTCTGTGCACCAGTCCAGCCAGGCACGCACTGCGTTTGAGGTAAATCCATCATTGAACTCAACTTTAGGCGTACTAGTCTTCCCGAGTTGCCCATTTCAGCCCTAGTCCCTTACCGAAAAAAAGGGAAAAACTCAACGTCCAACGTTTCACCATTCTTGGCTCGGGTACCTACATGTTGCCCCCAAGTACTGTACCGATGTACACAAACTCAAACACCGCGGAGATAAGAACACATCGGAAATGGAAAAGAGAGAAAACAACATGTACGGAATAGGGGATGACAGGTCCTGCTAAGACGTGGGCAACATTAGCAAGCAACCCTGCCGGATGAACAGAACGTTTCTATACCAAAAGAGCAATATAGCGCCGAACCCTGCGATTTAAAATGGCTGCTGGGGAGCTCGTATATATATAGCACAGCCAAATATCGTTGTATGCAAGGTACCGCGTTACACTGCGAGCTGTTCTTGCGAAATGATGTTGTACAGATGTCTTCACCGTCTCTTTGTCGATTCTTGCCTTTCACGAGTGCATACCATGAAAGAATTCTCTCTTCTCGATACGAAAGGCTGCGGTAGGAAAGAACAGCCCACTAGGCACTCCTTCAACTTCAACTTGAAACCCGCCTCCAAACTACCGCCGCATCCTTCTCCTCCACACACACCCTGAAGCTCTGTGCTCTTTCCAGAAACCAGGGGTCTCTTGTCTCTTGAATTTTCCTCATTCTCACTCATCGATAACTGTACGTCACGTATTCTGTACATGGTAAGAGTTTCGTTCTCGGCCGAGCGTTGCACAGCCCAGTGGGACTGTATGCACACCCCTTTTTCGCCTAAAGCATCATTCATGTTTAGTCTCGATCCTAGTCCGGGAGATGGATGGGATGTTGTTCTCAGGGTTGCATTCGTATCTCGAATCAATTAATGGAAAGAGAAAGTGAATAGCGAAAGCCGATTCGCAGTTGCTGTTAAGAAGGTTTGCAGTTGTAAGCAGTTAACTATGTCATACCTAAACGCCCATGCCATCTGATCAACTATACAAATGCATAACATTATACGCGTCGCCACAAAAGTAAAAGAAAAGCTAAATAGCTGAGTAATGTAAGCAGTAAACCACTGCCGGCAAACAGAATTCTCTGTTCGATCGCCCGACGCTGATCGGAGAGGGCCTCCCAACAATTATGGGTGTCCGCACGGGCAGCTGAGAAGGCAATCGTGCAACACCGGCGCGAAAGTGGTAATCCAAATCGGCGAACGGGTCCAGAATAGCCACAAGATCAAAGCTCCCAGCATGGCCCTCCCGATCTGCTGCCCTATTGTGTTTTGCTGGCTGAGCAAGAGAGGATCCAAAACGTCGACCCCTGTATCATGCCAGATTCGTGAACCGATACGTCCCAACGAACCATTGACGTTCGTTGTACTCGAGACAAACCGATGTGCTGCGCCGCTGTGCTTCTTATGCACTGGTGCTAAAGTAGTAATTCTCCCACAAGTACTCGTAGTCTTCAAGAATGCCCCCAATGAAGGAGGGCATTCTCTTGCTCACTCCTCCCACAACGCCCTTGGTGATGTTTTCGTATGCAGCACCCCTCATAGCCCACCAGCCCATGGCCCATCCACGCTTGCTCCATTCTTCACGCTCCAGGGACGTAGTCCGCAGACCGCGGTCCCTCAATTGTCGGGCCGCGTACTCGACTGCAAATCCGATCAGCCAGGGGGTCCAAGCTTTCTTGTCCCCTCCGCGCCTGATGTTGTGAGCCATGGCGGCAGCGTAGATGAGTGGCGACAAGATCTGCATGATCTCGGCACCGTGGCTGCTGCCTTGGAGCTGGTTGAGCAGCTTAGTTGCAGGCTTAATGTCATCGGCAGTCAATACGCGGCCTAGCAAGTAGGAGCTGATATCTCCTCCAGTAGGCAGCGATGGCAGGCTCATACCCGTTCGGGGCATGTTCCACTCGCGCTCGTGAGCGGGTCTCGACGACTGTGAAGACCCTGATCCGTCCGCCGATATCTCATCCATCAACTCACTCTCACTTCGGTACGCAATCTCCTCATCCTCATCCGCAGCTGCTGCGTCTTCGGGAATTGGCTCCCGTTCCGGCAACACCGGCGTGACTAGTGGTCGAGACTTGGTAATGCGTAGAAGCAAAAGACGGCAAAATGCCTTTAGTCCTTCGAGGAGCAAAACGACCTTCCACCGGGACTTCTCGCCACCCTTTCTCTTGGCCGTCATCTCCCATAACATCTCTGTATAGATAATCATCTGCAGAAACATGGCTATCCTTCGATATGCGCCACTCCTTTGAGTCCAGTATCGTGTGTACCGAGCGTGGGCCGATGGCATACTAGCCATCGGCAGACGTGCAATAGCCTTCTGAAGTAGAGAGTCATGGTATAGTGATAGGAGTTGGACACCCGAGTGAATCGACTCGGATGCGATTTCAGCATCGCGAAACCGGCCTAGCAGGTGTGGTTAGATACAGCTTTTGCGATGAATGAACGCCTGGTATGTCGACTTACCTGGAATTATATATGTCAAGCTCCTTAGAGCGCTCTCAATCTGCGACACCTGGCCGGCATTCTTGGTTATAAACTCGTCGTACATGGAGAGCCATTGTGGAGGTAATGATAGAATGCGACCGATTCCCGGTCGCGGTGATTGTTTAGAAGCCGTAGAGGGAGATGGTATCTTGGTGGAATTAGGAGCCGAATTTGGCAGATCGCGCGTCAAAGAGGGATCCATCTCGGTGTCGTTGTCGTTGTCGATGGGGATAGGATTAAAGGAGATGGGCGCGTGATGTCGAGGCAGCGAGTAATTCGTTCAGTCGCCAGCCATGACGCGTCAATAGAGGTTAACGACGTAGTTTGTAGTGATGGCAGTGATGATGAAAGGCGGTGGATGATGCCTGTGAATTGACTTCAGTTGTATTGAGTTTGATTTGATTACTATGGATGGGATGCTGGCCAGCCCGTCCCTGGGCTGCCCGCCAATTCACTCCGAGGCACGTCACCTCTGTTGTCCAGAATGTGGAGGTGGCGCGTGCCTGAGGCCGGCGACCTCGGCACATGCGCCGAGGTACCCTACACATGGCGGTTGGAGAGGGTTGAGACAAGATATTAATGAGGTTATTGTCATTTATTTGATCACATATTATATGTTTATATTTCCTGTGTTTTTATCATCACCCATTCGATAGTTAAGGACTGTTATAGTGAGTGATGCTTGGTTCTTCACCGATTTCACATGGTAATCTACACCATACATCATTATGTCAGAGGTGCGTCAAAAACCACAGCATCCCAGACATATCAACGGCAAAATATCTAGACCCGTAATCTAATCGCAACAATTCGTATTTATTCGTTGCTTTACTGATAATACATCTGGATGATCGCAGCCTAAAAGCACGCACGCCAGGACTCCTACGCTTATCTAAACCAGCTCTCTCTTCTACCCAGCAAGAAACCTTGCTCACTTCCCACTAACAAACCCCCGACAGGATTGAGATGGACTCTGAGATCGGTTGTCTATGCCAATCTAGCTGTCCATCCTCGTTCACCATAAAGGCCGCTACCTCCTCGACAAGATCCCACTCCCCAGTCATCGGGTTCTTCTCTGCATAACGGAAGATGATGTTCATACCAAGATCCTCAAACACTAGTTCTCTCCTTCTGAGTCGTAACCACTGCTCGTCTTCATCATCCTCCATCGCGTTCATCGCCTCGACCTCCCAATTCTTGAGCGCGATTGCGCGGAACACGCGGCTATCGCGTAGGGCATTTCGAATAGGGTATTTTGCAAGAATACGGATGGCGTCTTCTTTGACGGCTTGATCTCGACACCCGAAAGCAGATACAAAGAGCGGCCATGTCCAGCCAGAGTCCATCGCGAAGCCGCAGTTGGGACGAGACGCAATTAGTGTCTCGGCGATGGCATTGATCTGGCTATACTGCGGCGTGAGATCCTTGGCTGTTTCGAGGCCAGAGTATCGTGGCATGGATGTATACACGTAGAGAATGAGGAACTCAATGTGCAAATTAATAGCGGCCAGGTAAGACCGGGAGTCATTCTGTTGATTGTCCGAAACAGCTTGGAGCAGGGGGCTGAATGAGGTTGACCACCGATGAAGCCACAACCTTGAATCCTCCAAGAATTTGGCGATTCGTGGGTTTTGTCTCACACTGGACAGCTTAGCTACAAGTTCATTTCTGTCTTTGACTTTTGGCAAAGCGAGCTGCGCCGTTGTCGCAGTCAGGAGAGGAATGTATTGGACCATGAACCTCTGCAGTAAAGTCCAGTAGCCATGGGCCTCATCCAACGTGCTGAAAGCTGCCGGCATATCATCGATAACGGTAATATTTGTCTGCCTGGGTCGGAAGTAGGGCGAGTGTTTGGTGAACGGTGCAATACCTGGGGGTCTCTGCGGTGCTGCTCGCGGGGGTGTCTGTTGGTCCGACATTGCCTGTGGACTTGCCTGACTCTGAGGGCTTGGTAGACTGGCGGAGTTTTGTTGACCTGTAGTCGCGCCGGCCCATGGTGTGCCGGGTTGACTCACTGGACTGGACATTTGAGGGCTGGAAGCCTGGTTTGAAGGAGCTTTGTTGGACACAACGCCAGGTGGTTTAGGCGGAAAGAAGAACTTCTTGTATGAGCCCATGAAAGACCGCGACTGTAACTCCAGGGGCTTATAACAGTCCAAGATCTCCTGAACCAGCGCAGGAGGTGCGGGTGCAATTCTGACGAGACTAGGGGCTTTGTCCGAGCATGCTGCCAGTTCATTGAGCATGCTGAAGCCGTGGATGATGTGTTTGAGAGCCGCCGGCATGTTGCCTCGTTGCGTCTCGAAGCAGATGAATAGGAGGGATGCCAACAAGGCTGTTCGCAAACCCTCCTTGGTTGGCCTGGCCTTGGCCTGTAATTGCAGAGCCTCGCAGTAGTAGACAATGGCGTTGAGGTAGTGTTTGTTATCACCGGCGAGCTCATTTCCAGGAGAAGATGCCTCAAACTCAACATTTGAAGATTTGCGTAATGCACCAACTGCCATGGCGGCAAATCGCAATGAAGGTTCTTGCAGTGTAAGCTGAGGCATCGTTGTAGTCCATAACCGCGAGTCGCCCAGACCTCCACTGAGGAAGGTCATACTTAGGGAAGACCATTCGTCAAAGTAAGACCGCTGTTCACTACTCGTAAAACAGATGGTGTTGATTGAAGGCTCCTCCGGGATTGTCGGCACCCTCGCAGTAACGGCCGTGGATCCTATGCTGACCTTTATTTTTGGAGCTGCACGAGACTTGGCTGAAGAGTTTGTGGATGATTTTGACCTAGACGCGGCAGGTCGTGGCCGTTGTTCTGCAGTAGTGGCTTCAGAGGGAGCTGAAGCATCAGCGTAGCCATCACAGGAGCCCCTCCATTTCATGCAGTTGAGACATGATGGCTTGGTTTCGTCGCATTTCACATGTCGCTTTCTGAAATGTGTTAGTGATGAGATCCCCTAACTAGCACGCGACTCTCGAGCATTACGAAACCCGACAAAAACAGTGTACTTACTTGCCTAAAGAATAGTTAGTGACATGTAAACGTGGAATACACAGCAAACTCACATGTGGCACATCCTGTACGAGCTCTGCTTGAGCTGCGCCGAGTGTGCCGGGCCCTTGTTTCAAGCGCAAAGCGATGAGTGCCGCCGCCACGGGCAGCGGTGTCATTTGCAGATCTCTCTGTGGAAGAGGCTGACGCCGACGCGGAACTAGAAAGACAAAGAAGTTGTCAGCTCAGTTCAGCTATACTGTACTGTACTGAGAATGAAGGAAGGGCCCATGTGCGACAGGGTTTCATAGTAGGTAGCTTACCCAGCTGAACTGTTGCGGCCACCGTTGATAGGGATCGAGAATTGGATCTCCATGGTTATGGTTGGCTCGGGTCCCACCGAACTAATGTAATGAACGAGCAAACAAACAAACAAACAAACAAACAAACAAACAAAACTCGGCTCGTCGTATGGAGTCCAACTCAGGGTGGTAGTTGGTTGGGAGTGAGGAGAAGCTTGTGCAGAGACGAGAAGCCGTTCTGGTAAAATATACAAGGAATGGGTACTGCAAACCCCAGGAGGAACTCGGCACTTGGAGTGCCTAGGGAATTTACAACCCCTACCGTAGCGTACCTGGCTAGGAGAGTCAGGTCAGGGTACAGGATCTTTCAACGTCAGCGGCGTTTAGTATGAACTGAGACGCGGCATTATATGAAATGATTTGACGATGGAAGCGATAGAAGCGCCCTTGGTTACATTAAATACTTACATACTATCTAGTCTGGGTTGAGCCAGGTACTCGTACTTTACAGCAGACTAGGTAGTGTCCACACCCAAAAGGTGTACGTACAGTCCTCGAAGAATCAAGGAACCTTGAAAGGGAAAAAGGAGAAGACAAATGTGGATGTGTATGGATAGGATTCCTTGTGCCAAGAACAGGAGTCATCACTTAGTCAAGCACCGGCACACTTAAAAGGAAAACGAGTCCTACACTAGAATTGTAATGAAGCAATTCTTGAGGACCAAGACAAGACGCCGCCTTGTGTTTCGGGCAGAATGAGACAGTGTTCTCGTGTGACTTGCTTCCTTGGGCACGAAAAGCCTAACTGGATGAAGAAGTTCGTTATTAATGCATCGCAATTCCGCGTTTAATCGAGGCGAGCGGTATGGATCGACGGGGAGACGTTTTTTGGCGTGACTAGCTAGTTCTAGCCTGTGTAGCTCCCGGAGCATGAGGATGATCTTTAAGCGGGATAAAGCTTCTTGATTGGCTAAAGAATCGACGGTTATTGTGGTCTTTTGAAGAGGGGAAATAAATAATAGTATCGCTACTCGAGCAGAGAGTTGTCTTGACGTCTTAGTCTTCATTCACTTGGTGCTGGCATCTCCATAAATGTGATATCTTGTCTGGGAACAGAGAATGCCGAGTGGGATTCTGCACTAGTCGAGGAGGTGTAGTTAGGTTTGAGATCTGTGAATCCTTCAGACATACATGTACGTCACTGAATAAGAATAAGATCAAGATTAATATCTAGCATGGCGCGTGGCTGTGGATACAACATGGCTCGCTAGTCCAGATGCGACAAGAACTGCCGTTGCAGCCGAGGTCAGGGTGAGGAGTAGATAATGACCAAATACGAGATACACGACTGTAAACGAGGAAAGAGAAAACTGTCTACCTACAAACCTGCAAATGCTGGATTAGACGCTGGCGGCTATCCAACGCAATCCCCTATTGACCTTAATCATGGCCTAGACTAACCACGCAGCCAAGCAATGATCTCCCGTACAAGTACAGGGGTCATTCCACCCAGCAGTTGCTTTCTCAACACCGAAGCCAACACTCACAATATTGCAGTCGCAGCCAACGCAACGGCGGTCGCACCCTGACTCTGATCATCAATCACTGCCAATCGAGTCTCGCCGATTTCATCTCCACGGTGGAGATGCAGGGACCGTTGGAGATGCCACAGCAGGGATTGTCTCAAACGCTGGACATGCCGAGAGCAGAATTGAGATTTCTGTCAAGGGGGGACACGACGATCAAGGTAACATCAACGGTAAGGTTCATGCTCCTGCGATTTCAGGGCTGATTGCGAGGCACTCTTGGGCTTTGAAAGGATGTTGAGACTGTATCTGCATGAAAGACACAGGACCGAGGTTTACATCAGGCTGCAAAACTTACAATCTCGTCTTATCCCATGTAAGCGGTGGTCGGGAAGAATGTTCATGTTCCAGGGACTATCTAACGCCACTATCGGCACTTGATGCCCAACGAAACCACCGCAAAGTATCAAGTGCCGCGCCAATGACATTCCACTGTACATATATGAGGTCTGATTAATTACCAGTATCTTCCATAGCCGACTATGTTCTTTGGGATACTGACTTTGGCAAGGACAATATTGGACGTCCATTCCAATCGCAGCTTACAAAAGGCATTGCTGATTGATGGTTTACACTCATAGTGATTCACATGTACAATGGTCCCAAGCTTAGTGTTGTTGTTCATATCATTGGCATTAACTCATTAAGCCCTCGTGGCTACTGCTGCATCTCTTGTCCGTAGTGGACATATTTAACGACGCTCGCTCGCAACCTCCTCAGCCTTAGCAGGCTCACGGTCCTCAGCACCAGGGTAATTCAGTGCATTCTCGCCACCCTTTCCACGGTAGTTGGTAGGGTGGTCTCGGTCGGCGCCCTTGTCGTGGATGGGATCAGAGGGGTTGGCACCAACGCCCTCAAGACCGGAGCGGTTCTTCTTCTCCGTGCCGTGCAGCTCCTGGCTGGTCTGTCCAGAAGCGGGCTTGCCTAGGCCGGTGTGGACATCAGCAGAGGTAGCTCCTCCGAGAGTTGCGGCGGCGGAGGCAACACCCTCATTGCCAGCGGCTTGAGCTGGGATCTCGGACTCGGGGTTGGGCTGGAAGGTGTTCTCAGGAGGAGCGGTGCCGGGAGGGTGCATCTCAGCATGAAACTCAGGGAGAGCCTCGTTGCCAACGAGGACTCCGGGAGCGTGCTACATAAATTGTAAGTACAAATACTTGAGAAGACGAGAATATCTATGATGATGAACTTACACCGCCCTTCATGAGAGGCTCAGAGGGAGCAATCTTGCTGCGGAACTCGCCCATCTGGGGAGTAGCGGATTCGGGGTTCACAGACATGATGATTGTTGTTGGTGATGAAGTCTTGATAGTGTGTTGGTGGTTGAGACTGAGGGATCTTTTGGAGTATCCGATTGCAGAGATGGGATTGCGAGAGTGATGAGAACACAATTTGTCTCTCTCTCCAGCTGCGAGGCTACATATAAATCCTCATGATGCCGTCGTTTCGCATGTATGACATCAACACCTGAGTCGTCGACATGACATCACGGTGACCAGGCCGGAGCAAGGCCTCCCATTATGGGCGGCTCCTTCATCTTTGTCTTACCATCGGTAGAGTAGCAAGAGAATATCGAGCATGTCTGAAGAAATCGCGGTCGAAACAAACCGAGGACTCGTTTTTCGACGTGCAATCGATCGACCAGATATTCATGTGAGCATAATATGTGGAGCGGATATCGGAGTTATGCTCCGCGCGCCAGCTCGTTGGTTGTGGTTGTAAAGTAAAGTCCTTGTACAACGTCATTATGAGCTTGGCTGTCATGGTAAATGGTGAGATTTCGGTGAATGAGTGCTTGTGTGACCTTGCGATGACGGCTGCGAGGTTGAGAATAAGACGATTTTCTCTAGAGCTAGCTAGTGTTTGTTCGAAGACCCGATCACATGAGCGGGTTGATTACGATGTATGTGATCGGGGTCTTGTGCTGAATCTTCCTGTTCTTCAGTCAGTCCATGAAGTATATATTGCGGTGATAAGATATTCTATTGTCGTTTTATACGTTGAAGTTGACTAAGATGGTGTTGTTTGACAGGTGGCCAATTAGAAATGCCAACATCATCCAGCAACTACTCAAGAACTACTACAGTATCTATATTGTTCTATAGCCTACTGTGGAAGAGTGCTTTTCCTTGGCTAATCATTTCTCTCAAGTTTAAACACAGAGGGATGCTCATATCAGGATGACCCCCAGAAGCTCGACATCAGCGTACAGGAGTACGATACCAATGGATTCATGCCCTTGGCCAAACAGTCACTTCGCTCTTCACCGATGCTTACTCTCAACTATTGCTTTGTTGATTCCATGGCATGCACACTAAACGTTGCACACAGTGGCTTGGAGTCTGGTCGTATAAATGGCTGTAAGCCATCACATACTACATACGAGCCGGAGCCTCCGGGACGGCAAGCAAATAGGCAAATCAGCACAAAATACACAGAAGACCGTTATTAAGTCTACTAATTGTGTTTAATTACTTGTTTGTATTGATTGAGTCTCTGATTTGGATCGTTCCATCACTTGATGTCTTACACGGTCGACGCTGACTACCCTGGAGCGCAACTCGTCGTTCATGCGCACTGAACAACTACCTTGTACATTTCTACACCCATATTGAACATGTAAAGTAGCTAATGCCATTAGGCACTAAATAAATTGTAATTGTGTATCGATGGCTTGTATTGGCATGATGACGTGCATATACTCAGTGTAACGTTCCACAACAGCTTCTTGACAATGTGATGATCCATCAAGCAATTAGAGCCGGATATATGGAACATCCTGACCAAGTACCTGTCAGTAACCTGTGGTGGCTTTGATAAGCCTCACAATCTGAAAATAGGGATGTCGGCTTTAGCATTCCTCAAATTGTCGCGTGATCCCTTTTTTTTTTCAGCCTCAAAGGTTCATGGTTAATTTGCCTGAGCTGAAGCTAGACATAAGTCTAGGTAGCCACGATTGCTCATTTGATCCAGAAAATAGAACTATCTCAGCCCTAACATAGCACTTACAGTCAAGTTTAATGACATGGCACTATTGAAATGGTTGGCGTCGGGGTTATTGGATTGTTAGTGTTTTGCTTGGCGAGAGAGAATTAGCATCTATGGAAGAAGCCTCTGTTGAACTGTCATTGGATGACTGGTTCATCGTCGATGACAAGCACAATTTGCAGCGATCACTATCAAAACTCTTATCGTCGAAGCACGGATCTCATTGATCGACCAAAAGTGTCGCATATAAACACTCCAGGATCACCAATCAAAGGAAAGCGTCGCACCAGGTAAAGAGAAAAAAATGGGAGCAACACTGGGTCAGTGAGGATCCTTTAATCTGCTGATTGTGGTACGCAAGCAAACAAAATAACAAAAGGGCGACCGGCGATGGTTCATTCAGCCGGGCATTGTTTAATTTGAGCAAATAGCGCCTGGGAAGACGTTATATAACGGCGCTGGATCTTATTTTAGTCGCTGTGCCGCCGGTGATAATTAAGGCGATAAATTAATATTACACCACAAGCAAGCTTCGATGTTTGTACAACATTGATTAAGAAATGCGAATGTTGTGTTAGACGTAAACTGTGATACCGCCTCATCAATGTGAGATGCATTGCTTTGTTGATTACAGTGCTTGTTTCAACGGATTGGTAGTCGCCGTAGGATGATCGCTGCTTGATTGACTCATATCGCATTACTGCGTTCCATGATCCTGGGCCGCTATTGATCGTCAATCGACAGGCGAAAGTAACAAGTACCATACCTGGCTAGCCTGGTCAAGAGGAGTTGTTGATGGGCCAGGGGTCTAGAGTCGAGACTTCACTGTGCCATGATCTTACAGAATGACCCTCGCTGTTCTGTTTTGCATGTAACAAACGAGGTATCAATACGACGACGACGCTATTGTCGTGAACATATTGATTGCCCGTACGAGACTAGCATGCGATAGGCATTGAATTCAAAGGTGATCAGCAATGGGGGACAAAGACTAGACAGAAACAAGTTGGTTGGCATAAAAGACAGGTTCCGAATATAGATCAAGGTTTTGGGAGAGAAAGCGAGAGAGACAGTAAAGTAAAAAAAAAAGGACGCGCACGCCTCCAAGATTGAAATAGCCTCAGCAAGCCAGTAAGCCAGCAAGCCAGCCAACCTGGCCAACCCCGTGTTGGTGATTCTCTTACACCATCTGACGACTAACACAGTTTAGATCGTTGCCAACCTCGTTTTCTGCCGTTGGACCCGTCTTGGAGGAGGCTGTGCTCGTAAACCCTCTTGTCTTGATTCTTTCTTGAGGGACAGGAGTCGTTTCGTAATTGACAACCGTTTTCAACACGATGGAGTTGTATTTATTTTTGATCAGAATAGAGTAGCAGCAAGTCTCAAGTTGAGTGAGGTAAGGAGGCAGTTGTTCTGCGTCACGGGTCCCGCCTTTCACCGGGGTCATCGACTGCCCGCCTGTATTGTTATAGCTGTAGGGGCCGGTTGCCGGGGAGTCCAGGGCGGAACTCCCGCTAAAAAGGGCAATTCCAGGTTATCGGACCGCATCCGGTGTGGCTCCCCAGAAGCTACTTGATCCTCTCATTCGTTCTTTCCAACTTTGCAACGGCCCCAAAGTTGCACTGAAATCAAGACTCTTGCATATCTCCTCCATCTTTTTTCCCCTTCCATTTCCTTTCATCTTGTTTACTGTACGCATACTCGTCAATCAATAACCCAAGACTCGGTCTTTTTATTCCACTCGCTCACTTGTATTCCTTGCATTTGTTTGGTCCTGCTCCGCTTTCAGATAACTCTCTGTCGCTAAAACCACCACCATCCGATCGATCCACTCGAAAATAGCCCCATAGGTTACCTTGAGGCGGCTCGCCGCTGCTGGCATCATCCATACTCTTGGCATCGCATTGGCTGTTCTCGAGTCGCCATCCCCAGTACCTATCCAGTATCGCTCACACCCGCTATCTTATCCGTACTGTACTCTGCCAGTTGCTTTCGCCTGGATCCAAATTTCTACGGATACCCTATCCACAATGCAGAATTACCACGGGGATCCTTACGAGCGAGAACCTCTCGACTCTCAAAACTACTACAATCCCTCGCCGCAGCGACCCGTTCCTCCACCCCATAGTTATTCACAAACCGGTGCCCACGACGCTCCCTCGAGATCAAACCACCCAAGCGCCCATCCCGATTCTTCCTACAGCCGTGTGCAAGGCGGCTACGACGACTACCACTCTCAAGGTCGCTCGGCTTCACCTTACGGAGGATCAGCTGGCTACGATAGTCCTCGACGCCCATCACCCCATCAAGGCGACCGCGACTACCACGGCGATCAGGGCTACAACACCTACGGGGGTGGCGGAGGAGGACATCTGGGGTAAGATCCTTCACATTCCCCGACTGCACCGGGCGCAGACTAGAATCGCGCACAACGTTGCTAACCGCAATTCTTATAGTAGTGGCATAGGCGCAATGGAACACTCTCGCTTGCCTCCACCTCCATCGCGGACACAACAGAACCCGTATGGAGGGAATGGCGGCTACGGTCAAGGATACGATTCGCCCCGTGGACCTCCAGGCTCATCTTCAACATCCCATTACAATGGAAGCGACCCTTATGTCGACAACCCCTACCATGGATACACCAACTCAAGACACGGTAGCGCCAATCTTGGTGTGGTGAATCCTAATGAGATCATCGACGACGGAGATGATGGTCTGGTGTACGGAAAGAGTCAACGAAACTCGATGCTAAGTCTTTCCAACTCAGACCGCGCAAAGAGGGGCGCTGCTGCTTCTGCTGCTGCGGTTGGAGGCGGTGCGGCTGCTGGCGGCCTGATGAGCGGTAGAGGTCAGTATTTCCTCAAGACTACAGTGCGCACTTGCTAATGCGATACAGGCGGAGCTTATGAGATGAATGCGGCACGCGAAAAGCCCTATAGTTCGGCAGCTAACGATACCGGGAGGAGCAAGAAGTGCAAATGGCTCATCATCATTGTGGTATTCCTTGTCATTGTCGCCGCCATCGTGGGTGGCGTCGTAGGCAGCATGGTCAACAATGGAAAGGACGAAAGCAGGGCTGGTGGAAGCGGACAGGGAGAGTCAGCTAAGGACGACACGAAGAAGAACGGCGATCTCGGCAAGAACAGCGCCGAGATTAAGGAGCTTCTCAACAACCCTGATTTGCACCGAGTATTCCCTGGCATGGACTACACCCCGCTCAACTCTCAGTATCCCGACTGCATGCACAACCCGCCTTCTCAGAACAACATCACACGCGATGTGGCCATCTTGGGCCAGCTGACCAACAAGATCCGACTCTACGGCACAGATTGCAACCAAACTCAGATGCTAATCCACTCCATTCAGCGTTTAGAGCTTGACGACACCAAGGTCTGGATGGGTGTCTGGTTGGACAAGAACGAGACGACCAACGAGCGACAGATGAGCCAGATGTGGGATATTTTGGACGAGTACGGCGATGACCCATTCGAAGGCATCATCATCGCCAACGAGATTCTGTTTCGAGAGGAAATGAACATTACCGCCTTGTCAAAGATTCTGTCCGACACTCGCACCAAGCTCAAGAAGAAGGGCCTGAAGTTGCCTGTCGCCACCTCAGATTTGGGAGATGATTGGGATTCTGAGCTAGCCGCCGACAGTGACTATATCATGGCCAACATTCATCCTTTCTTCGCAGGCGTTGAGGCCGATGAAGCAGCTGATTGGACTTCCAGCTTCTGGAAGAACAACAATGGCCAATTTTGGAAGTCTGACAAGGAGAAGAACATAATTTCAGAGACGGGCTGGCCCACTGGAGGCGGAACCCATTGCGGCGGTACGGCAACGTCTTGTACTAAGGGTTCAGTTGCTGGCGTTGACGGATTGAACACCTTCATGGAGGACTGGGTTTGCCAGGCCCTCAAGAATGGTACCAACTACTTTTGGTTTGAGGCATTCGACGAGCCCTGGAAGGTGAGGTACAACACCAAGGGCAAGGAGTGGGAGGACAAGTGGGGTCTCTTGACTATTGATCGCGATCTCAAAAAGGGAGTCAAGATTCCTGACTGCGACGGCAAGACGCTTAAGGACTACAGTGCCTTTTCATAAACGACCAGAGACGCAATTCTACGACATTTCTCAGCCACGATGCATCCTTGAGTCGATGCCAGCTTACGAGTGCAAGGACATGCATTGGATATAGCCAATAGCGACCCCGACACTCAGTATTTAATGTCTTTTTTCTTTTCCCTCATGGAACCGGAGTTAGGGAGTGCTAGGAAAACGGGCGGAAACCTTGCAATGCCTGTTGTTTATTTCATGTTGCAGATGATGATTGTTTTGTAGAGACGCACCGGAAGGAAGGGTTTCCTTTAACGACTCGCGCTTGCGAATGTATATAGTTGATGCATGAGGCAACAAATAGGAAGCACATTTGATGAACTGGTCATCGGCTGTTCGCTATGGTGACGCAGGGAGGTTATTTGGGCGAAGGCGCTATCGTGTATAGATCGTTTCGTTGTTGTTATCGTCATCGTCATCGTCATTATCATTCATTAGAAACTATATAGTAAAGCTAGAAGTATTCATCGTCTTCTCATCCCGTGTTTGTACCATTGCCTCTCGATCTATATCGTGCCTCTAGTATGGCCTTTTCGCTGATTGTCCTCTTTTGCACCCCATGATCTGTCCCATTTGCTCAAAATTTCAACGTGCTTCAAGCTTCTACCATTGGTGCTAGCTCTTCTTGATCCTCATCGTCCCCATACCCGTCCTGGGTCTGACTCGCAGGTGTTGCTGGTTTCTCCGGGCCAAAGTTCAAGCCACCATTAAGGCCCTCCAACGGGTACTGCATGGCATGGTGAATGGGGTGGGCAGTCTGGGCGAAAGCTACAGCTCTGCGTTCCTGCCCCTCCTGCTGCGTCCAAGCCTCAAGCGTGACAATCCGTCCGTGGTAGTCACGGAGAGTATTGACAAGTCTCTGGATGTAGTCGCGCTGAGTGTTCAGTTGTTCCTGTATATGACGGATGACATGATTCTCGTTTTGCATTGGCATGTCGTATCCTTGGGGAGCCATTGGAACCTGAGGCGGCAGATGTTGATGTTGCGGGACAGATACGTAGGGATTTTGAGCCGGATTGAAAGCCACAGGATTGCCATTGAAGTGCTGCGGCTCGGCGAGGAGGGGAAACGGATTGGGGCCTGGGTTCGGGGCAGGGCCAGTGGCATGCATCATGCGAGGTGCACGATAGAGGAGGTGAGTGGCTTCCCGTTGAATGTGAAGATCGACCATGCTGACAATGTTTGTTCCGCACATCGTCTTGCCCTGAGTACGTCTGCCAAGGGTCAATAAAGTTCAACAAGTGAGAGATGATTGATTGACGTACCTCTTCTCGATACGAGCGCGGCAAGCAGTGTACAAAATGTCCCGCTTTGTTTCCTTGTCAGCGCAAACGTAGTCGCCCTTTCGCGTGGCACGATCGCAGGTTTGCCATAGGGCTTGATACTCTGCCTCTTTGGCTTTTGAGTTGAAGTTCTTGACATCTGGTGAAGAAGACATGGTTGATGGTTGTTTGACCAGTGAGTGTTATGAAGAGGTTGAGAAAGTTTAGGAGAGAAGGATTGAAAGGATGAATTTATAGTCTAAAGATCGAAGACTTTTGTGAATCACTGTCGAAGATGGTGAGTGGGCTGGTCGGCTCGAGGAAGCTGTTTGAGTCGAGGTAATGGAAGGATAAGGGGAGGATATGAGAGAGAGGAAGGTTCTGATGACGACTACTTGGTTGGTTTTGTTGAACTAATTCTTTACGTAAAGAGACTTTTGTTTACGAAAAGGCTTTCGAGAAGTTAGGGAAAGTCGCAGATAAAGAAATGAACTCATGAAGGGAGGAAGCGAGTTGACTATGATCTGCTGTTCAAGCCGAGAAAGGAATTGTCAGGTAGTGGGAGCTGAGAAGCTTGAAGGGAGAGTGTTGGAAGAACAAGATACAGAGAAATATGGAAGAGGCGGATCGAGATAGAAGGAGAAGGATCACAGCGTATCAAATGTGCCAAAAACGCCTCAAGACTTGGGAATGGAGATTTGTGCTAAAGGGGGTGTTGATGAGTGAAGATGAGTTTGGAAGATGTGGTGAGAAGGGGGTAAAGAGGCGGGAGAAAATAAACATTGAAGAGATGAGATGAAAATGATAGAATCGAAATGCCTGTGGAGCACTCCGTTACCGTCGAGCACTGATGGCACCAAAGAAGAATAAATATCCACAGGATGTAAATTGATACTTGTTGATAGTCAATTATTACGAGATGGTAGTCGACTCAAGTTTCTTGGAAAGCTCATCCTCGTCCCCTTCTTTGACTGCAACCCCATCGCTCTCATCCTTCTCCTTTCCCTTGCCCTTGTCTTCCTCCTCGACCGACTCACTCTTCTCATCCTCGCCCTTGGCCTTCCAGTAAATACTTGTAGTCGAAAAGGACGTGTCGTACTGGTCTTCGGGAAATTCGTAATTCTCAAACGTCTTGTGTATCTCTCGGATCTTTTCGAGGCCGACCACATCCAACGTACTAAAGGTTCTGTTAGACACATCAGTTGATCGAAACATCAAAGGGCAACTCACTTCTCCCACGCATCCCAGCTTGTTCCGATAAAGAGTGCAGGAAGATGCTTCTCGAACGCTTCTTTGTAAACACCCTTGTAGAGATGAACGCCAAAGAAGAAGGTGGTCGGCGTGATGAGATCGTTTCCTGCTGGCTCTTCGACGACGGTGTGGCCGAGATTGCCGAGGAACGTCTTGTCGGAGTCGCTGAACATGGGATCCTGGATATACGTCTCTATCTTTTCGCCCGTGATTTTTTCTAAATAGTACTGTTAGTTATGTTTCTGCGAGAGTCGAGTTGCCTTGCCTAGTTCTTCTACAATGACATCAAATGCTGCGAGTTGCAAGAATGATGCCTTGGGATTATAGACCCCCTTAGGATCAAACGTGCCAACACCAAAGTTGACAGCGCGGTTGATCTTGTTGAGATGTGAGGCTTTGCTCGCGATGAGCTCACGGACCGTTGTGCATGATGGTTCAGACTCCCAGTGCTCTCGATTTTGTCTGTAAGACGCTTCAAGCTCAGCTGGGGTGCGAATGTTTTCCTTGTTGGGGACGTCTCTGCGAGCGTTGATATGTGAGCGAGATGAGGAAGGTACTTGGTTGGAACTTGTGGACTTGGACTTCTTGCGAGATTTGCGAGAAACTTGAGTCCATTCTTGGGAATCTTTGGGGGAAGACATTGTGATGAGTCAATAGAGTGAAGGATGTAGTGAGATTAAAGGCAAGATAAATTGGGAATAAGAATGACTATGAGTGGTATGTGTGAGATCAATTGACTTTGAATGAAAAGAGTATTCTGGTGAGATGCTCACTTTTATAGTGAGTCTTAGTGAGGTTGTCGTGAAGATTGAGATTTCGGGACTCCACCGTTTCGGTGTAGCTCGGTGAGGTCAAGGTGAGGGGCTTTGAACTGGACAGTGGCGCTTTACTTGGAGAACAATGAAATCGATAACGATAAAATTCTCCGACTGGGTTGGATTTGAACATGGCTTTATAGTGTTCTTTGTAGTGAACGATTATCTTTATCATTCTTTCTTTTCCTTTGTGGTCATTTGTGTGCGGTCTTTTGGTGTTCTACAGCACGGCATCGCGATGCACAAGCACAAGAAGACATGATCATTTATCCCAGTGGCCAAACTACCCAACGTACGAACCAACGTTACAACGTTGTACTGTGACTGTGACAAACTATCAGCTTACGGTTGTGTTTGTGCTCTGTGATGTGCAACACGGCGTCTAGTGTGAAAGGTCAGCAGATGGATGAATACAGACTGTAGATACAAGAGTGACACCGAAATCCGGCACGAGTGATCCGATATTGAAACAAAGTCAGTTCATGGAGTGCTTTCTTTATTTTATTAAATGAGGCTTTTCATCTTGATGTTATCCCCTTGCCTTGTCATGTCAAGCGGGGAGTGATGTTGGATGTTGGAGGTTGGAAGGTTGGATATTGGAGCCGAGCGCCACGATCAAAGCTCCCGCAGATCATTGGCCCTGCGCCCCGCCCCGCCCTAGCGTCAGCGCTTAAAGCAACCCAACCAAAAGCCAGAAACAAGTCAACTCACAGGCTGTCACTGCTTCCTCAGCTTCCTACTGGCCCGCTCTCCACGCTCTCTACGGGTCCTGCAACAGGGGTCACACCCTCCAGCAAGCATCTCCAACGGCTTCCTACTGGGCAGATTTCTCAAATCACACTGAACACTGCTTCTTTCATCTTTGCGCCTTGAGGAACTTCCCATGTCCATCACATCAAATCAAGTGCTTGCAGCCGCCGCCCTGGATCCCGGTCCTCAAGAAAAAAATGGCCACTCGGTTCCCCGGCTCCTTAAGACCATGTCCACGCCCCCCTCGAGGCCATGCGGCCAGTTCATAAGCCCTTTTTCCCCATCTTCAATCTTCAATCTTCAATCTTTCTTCTGTTCTTTTTTCTCCGATAGTGTCTGACTGTTAATCTGTTTGTTGGTTCGTGATATGTTCATTGCTTCACGAGGCTGAGCCTTATCACCCGGACGCGAAATATAACGACATTTGTTTGCTACAGCGGAAAGATACCGACAACCCATACACAAATCGCAAACATGCGGACCTCAGCTCTGCTCACCTTCGTCCTTGCGACAATTGTCTCCGCCCACAGTGTAATCACCTATCCGGGCTGGCGCGGCAACAACCTCATCACCAACGCGACCTTTCCCTATGGCATGCAATGGATATATCCATGTACGTTCCTTTTCCGCTTAAGCAAACACGGGACAAACAACTAACAAGTAACAAGGCGGTGGTCACAATGTTACAACAAACCGTACATACTGGCCCACGACAGGCGGTGCCGTCGCTTTCCAGCCCGGCTGGTTCCGCGGCCACGAGACAGCATTCGCCTACATCAACATGGGTTTCGGCGACGATGGTCCTGACGGTGGTCCTGCGAACATGACTATGCCCATGATCCCCATGTTCCAGATTCTCGGTCCCACCAACAACCCCTTTCCTGGAACCATCTGCCTCCCTCAGGTGCCTCTGCCAAAGAACACGACAGTAAAGGCCGGAGACAAAGCGACAATCCAAGTTGTTGAACTCGCCATACATGGTGCAGCTCTCTACTCTGTACGTCACATGCAACCAATCATTTTCTTGTCAACAGCCAGCTAATACAAATGTAGTGTGTCGATATTATCTTTGCAGACCCAGGTGATAAGAGACTCAAAGAGGTCAACGAGACCAACTGCTTCAACTCGACCGACATCGGCTTCGCAGATATATACACTATCACGACCAAGGATTCCGGCTCAGACAGCTACGTGAGCGAATCCGGTGCCACCATAGCCTTCCCCCAGCTGGGCTGGATGCCCCTGGTCGCAGCTGGTTTATGGGCTTTTCTGCTAGCGTGATGAAGTGGACAAAACGCATATCTGAAAGCATAATGAACGGCGTTTATGGTGGGAATTGGAATATCCCTTGGTTTTTTGTTTCTTTAATTACTTCTGATGAGCCCTGAAATGGACCAGAATGTCTTGTTTTGGTGTTAGAGGAGCTTCTATATTGCTTCATTCATTTGAGACACTACGTCAAATAACAAATTTACGATTGTTCAACTCCAACTTGTTTGCAATGGTGAAAGTGAAATCTGCTTCCATGACGCACGTCTAGTTGACCTGAAATAGGGCCATACGAATGAGCATCAAGATTAGACAAAACTGAAGTCTGACTATGGGCGGAGAAAAGCTGGTATCCATTTACTATTCTATATCGTTCTCTTCTAATGCCGTACTTCCGACCCTCTACGTCAAGCGGAACCCGGCCAAGCGATGCAACACTTGCATTGCCGCCATCACATTCACGGAGCTACCTTGGTACATTCTGCCGCGACAGACTTGACACGCTCTTCCGAGCTACGTCCTGCAGCACCCTGGATCCACCCCTTGATGCCGAGATTGGCTGCTTCAGCCTTTGACGCAGAAAGCAATGTGCCGAGCGCCACAAGGGCACGGTACAGAACTTCTGAGTCTGTTTGGCCATCCCGAGAGAGGATTGTACCAAGAAGGATGGCTAAGCGACGACGTTGGTCGGGGGCAAGAAGGCGTTCACGGTGGACAAGAACTGAGAGGTTGATTGCTGCTGTGGTGACCGCAATGGAGACGTTACGGTTGAAGGGTCCGATAGGATCGGATGATACACCAACGATGCGCTCCAGGAATGAGATTGCCTCATCCGATTGCGCGCTAACAACTGAGCGGCCATTAGCCGTGGAAAAGATGTTTGCAAGGGTACGAAGACCCATCATGGCTGCGTTCTCATTAGGAGTTTCGCCTTGAGGCAGAGATGATGCGAAAGCAAGATCGAGAAGGGAGCCGACAGTCGGATCAGAAAACTGTGCAACGAGAGGATACTTGGCGACGCAGCGGAGGAGATCGAGGCCAGCTAGACGGTCTGAGTAGGGCCACTGGGTAAGGATACGGACGACAAGAGGCATGGCGTGTTGAGGAACAGGCTTGTTGGACTCAAGGGCAGTGCGCAGCTCGGAGAGCGTGGATTCGTCAGATGGGTTGAGAGCAGCATCTTTGCGGCCTGATGAAACCATGTTCTTGTTGATGGTCAAGATCTTGTTGAAAATAGCTAAATAGTCAGTGGATGTTTGGACAATAATAAAATGGGAAACTTACCTTCGTATTTAGCTGCTGTGATGCTAAGATAGTCCTTTTGAGGGAGCACTTTAGGCTGAGTGTCCTCACCAGGGCGATATCGCGACTCAGTGCCAAGAGGGTCAGGGCCGCTGGGCTCTGAAGTTTGGCCTAGAGTAGCACCCTTTGTGTTTTCTGTAATGAAATTGGCTACGTTGTCGAGATAGGACAGTGGCAATTCGTTATCGCCCAAGAACTTGGTGGCTCGCTCGTAAGGGTTCTCAGAGAGGTTGTAAGGAAGCTTGAGAGCAGGCTTTCCGTCCTCAATGTCAACATCGAAGACGAAATCGTACATCTTTCCGTTGTACTCAACCTTCTTGCCAGTGCTGCCGACAGCATCGACAACTGTTCCAACATTGACCCATTGCTGCTGGCTCATGGACCATGTGTGAGCAGTAACAGCACCATTGTCCTCCTTGATCATCTGAACTTGACCTTCCTTGGTGCCAGACTTGGAAGTTAGGAATTCAGGACCTGGGAGCTTTTCCTTGTTGATGCCACCGACTTGTTGCTGGGGTATAGATGATGACTTGACGGATTCCTCGAACTCCTTCAGCATCGCCTCGTCACCAGTACGTTCGGGACTTCTTGTAAAAACGCGAGCAATGCTATCACTGGCGCCTGTAACGATATCTCCGGTTTCGGGGTTCGCTGCCACTGTCCATACAGAGATGGCGGGGTGAGTGATGGTCTGTACACACTCGTTGCCCTTCCATACCCTGACAGTGCGATCCTCTCCTGAGCTGACCAGTTCGCCTGTCGGGAGGCTTGTGATGCTGTAAACGAAACTTTCGTGACCGTGAAGCTCGGCAACCTGTTGGCCATTCAACTTCCATAGACGGATAGTACCGTCGTTGCTCGCGCTCGCAATATCGGCACCGCTCGGGTGATTCTTGGGAACCCGGCAAAGGGCACGGACAACGTCGGGTGTATGAATAGTTGAGTTCGGTGCCACCTCTCCAGCGGTAGACTGCCGCAAGTCAAAGATGCGGATATTCTTGTCAGCGCAGCCAGTCACTACCGTTTGGTCGTCAAGAGCAACAACGCCCCAGACCGACATGCCTTCGTGACCACCAAGTAAGAGCTCTGTCTCCCACTTCTGAGGGCTCCATACACGCGCTTGACCGTCCCAACCGCCAGACACCAGGTATTTACCACTGGGGGCGACATCAATAGTACAGACATTGTTTGAGTGACCGACCAGAAGACGCTCGGCGTTATCGGTGTTGGTTGCGTTGGGGGACTTGACTTCGATGATGGTATCTTTTCCACCGGAAACAACATATCCATCAGGATGCTCGTTTGATGGAGGAAAGAAGGAGAGCGAGTTGACATATTCAGAGCCGCGGCTCAAAAGAGCTGCATCGAAGTTTGGAGGAGATGCTTGGGTGCGACGCCATGCGCGGACGCTGCAATCGCGAGAGGCAGTCAAGACGATATCGGGAGAGGGGAAGCTTGCGGCTCGAACCTAGACGGCTTATTAGTTTAAGAGAGCCTTTGGATGTGATCTGAACATCACCTACATCAGATTCATGGCCGACCAATTGTGCCGACAGCTTGAAGTCAGTCATTTTGGTGAGGGTTAGACAAGACGAGTTGAGTATGTATGTGGCACTGCTCAACACAGTGGAGAGTTTAATGGACTGGAAGGGACGATGGCGTATGATTGACAAAGAAGGAATAGAATGGCCTGCTATATTTTCAAGAGAAAAATCACTGGAGTCAGGAAATAATTACGGCGGAGTTGTATCATGAACACTCATCAAAGAGCAACGTGACAAATTGTAAAGTCGTTGACAGATCGAAAGTGGTCAGTGATGGAAGCTAATCGATTGCCCCTTCCTGCCCGTCGGCCCAGCTTAAGCCACACTGCGTCACTAGAAACTACCTACCTAGTAGCCACCTCCACCCGGCCGGACATGGTAGACAACCAGAAATGAAGAATAAGAGTAGGGACACCTACCTAGGTATAGAGTTATATCTATGTTAAGATGGGACAGTCTTATTGTATTTAAAGAGCTGCACTTCGTAAAATCTTTCCCCCTTGTCGTCGTCGTCACACATCAACTGCTGCCATGTACGGATACAAATCTCGGCCGTACAAGGTAACCTGCAGCACCCCGCCCTGTGGCGGTGCATGTTCCGAAAGAGAGCTGGAGGTCCACCGCCTTCATTCCTGTAACCCCGCTGTATGAAGTGGGCAAGCGTGACCCTGTCTTTTGAATGCGCGCTGCTGTTTCCCCGTCTTTCGCAAATATTTGGCAATTTATCACCGCCCACCCTCCTTTTGTCTTCTCCTCTTCCTACTCTTTTCTTGGACGGGGGTTTGATTCGGGGGCACACTTACGCTTCTCTCTTCTGCGATTCTCTCCGACACTGCCACGACTTGTTTCGTCTCCTTGTCGTCATCCAATCCTCAATCCCTTTCCTCCAAATCTTGTTCTTGTTATCGCTCGAGAAAGGCGCTCCACACTTCTGCGACGACACGCGATAATCACTGCCACGAGTCACGATACAGATCGCTCTTAACGACGCCTACGACCGTTACGACTTCAACTCTCCTTTAGAATTTTGACGCTCAATCCTCATTGAGTAATACCTTCTTGTCTGTCCGATACAGCTTCACATTTCAACCAGCCGCAATTGGCCAGAGTCAAAAATCCCCATCATCGATCATCGATTCTCACAGCTGTCGCAATGGCCTCTGAACCTCGGCAATATCATCCTCTGACCTGCCACGGTCACTCTCGACCCGTTCCGCATATCGCCTTCTCAGCTATCGAGAAAGATACCGACAAAGATAAGAACGATGTCTACTACATGATCTCGGCCTGTAAAGGTGCGTTGTTGGGTTTCTTCTGGTAGATCGTGCGTTAACGTTTATTAGATGGCAACCCCATGCTTCGTAACGGTATCACTGGCGATTGGTAAGGTGTCTATGATCACGATCCACTGGCTCTTCTGACTCGTCTAGGATCGGTACTCTCATCGGCCATAAAGGTGCTGTTTGGCAGGCCAGGCTCAGCCCTGATGCCCACCATGCTGCGACTGCATCGGCTGACTTCACAGCGTAAGTTAGCTCGATGAACAAAGTATTGCTTCGCTTACACTCTTAAAGCAAGATTTGGGACACCTACACCGGCGAGTTACTCCACACTCTGCAGCATGACCACATTGTGCGTGCCATTGCGTATCCTCCCGATAATTCCGACCTCATCGCGACCGGCGGCATGGAGAAGAAGCTGCGCATCTTTGACTTGTCCGAGCTCCCGGTAGCTGGATCCCCAACTACCATCAACGCCTCGACTGGGTTTGAAATTGGCGAGGGTGTTCATACTGGTTCCATCAAGTTCATTTGCTGGACCCAGGACCCCAACATCGTCGTGACTGCCTCCGACAAGACAATTCGTTGGTTGGACCTGCCCAGCCGATCCTGTATCCGACACGAGGTCCTCGATGGAGACATCAAGTCCTGTGAAATGGTATCATTGGCCCCCCAGTACGCCTCGCCTAGTGATATTGGTGGTGGAAAGCCCGTACTCGCTGTTGCTGCTGGAAAGACGGCGTACTTTTGGGGTGGTGTTCAGGCCATGGACGAGCTGAAACGTATCTCTTTGACCTACACTATTGCTAGTGTGTCGCTTGATCTCAAGGGACGCAAACTTGTTGTTGGCGAAGAACCTGGTACATGGGCCAAGGTGATTCGATATGACGATGGAACAGAGGTTGACACACACAAGGGACATCATGGTCCCATCTGGTCAATCGCATTCTCGCCTGACGGTAAGCTTTATGCAACCGGATCTGAGGATGGTACCATCAAGTTGTGGAAGAACTGCGAAGGCTTTTACGGCCTTTGGCGCGGAGGTGTGGAAAAGGCTGCAGAATAGGAGGGCAGCTCGATTTCCGGTTCATTCGTGAGCAGTGAATTTGACGCGGACGGACAACAACTCTGGCCTGCTTTTATCGAGCGGCCGGACAGCCCAGAATCTGTCAGGCGAGAAACCATTACTGTTGGAAACAAACCCCGTAATCGGAGAAGGGCTAAGCGTTTGTCTGGGATGGCCAGTATCAGCTCTGGCTAGTCGTTGAACAAGACCTTTCTGCTAGATCGCTCGCATACAAGGGAAGGGATGCAGAGTTTATGTTAGACACTCACTACACATGTTAGGGGTAGGGCCTCGGTGGCCGCTGAATAAGGGCAAGCATGATGATATTAAATACCTATCTACAGACGCCATTAATACCAGTGTACTATCAGACTATCTTAGTAGGTAGATACAGAACCTGACCCCGTTAAGCCCAGATGTATCTTGTGCTATTTAAAATTTCGGAAAGACTTTAGGATGTTTGCCTACCTAGGTACGATCGGTAATTTGCTGCGATACCAGTCCAAGCGATGCCCAGAATCACAAGCCATACCACATACCACATACCACATAATACATCTCACAGCGAAACTACACTACCAAGGACGCAAGTCTCATTGCCCAGGGAACAACTACGATTTAAAGTAAACGTGGCTAGCATTTCATACCTTTACTCATCGAGTTTACGGGGGAAACATGATCACTTTCGGTCAGTCTCAGAGTCACGCTGCAGATGGCGCTGGAGTCGAGTGCACGTGTTCTCAAACGGCTCTCTGAGGAGCGAGGCGGCACGGTCGTCGTCAGGCAAATTCATAACCTCACGGCAGCTGATGACTTCTCCACCCGACTCAGACGTAGAATCCTCTTGGCCGGGACGAGAGATCATCTCCCATTCATCCCAGGTGTCGTCTTGGGTAACATAGGCGCCACACTCAACGCTAGAGCTGTTGGCAAGCACCCGATCCTTCTCGGGATCATAGTACAAGCGCTCGCGCCTATTTTCTTTACCGGTAGGAAGGCGACGGCCGCGATTCTCGGCTGGGATGCGGGCTGTTGTGTTAGCTTCCCAGGAGAAGTTGACGTGCTGAGAGGTCTTAGCAGAGGATGGGGAATCATGAGATACCTTCAGAATGCTCTTTGAGGCAGAAGCAGGGGTGGGAGTAGCGGCTTCTTTTCCCTTTTCTTTAGGGTCTGGAGTTGTGGTGTCCTTTGCGTGAGACATGCTGTCGGTGTTGTGATGCTGGTTGACGATTTGCTGTTTGCTGTGCATTTGCGTAGGCCAAGGTAAGAATGTGTCAAATGTAGCCAAATTCGGTTGAGGAGGAAAAAGGGCTGTAGTCAGAACCGGGGGGGTTTTGAGGTTTTTGTAGGCACTGTCATGTTGTTCAATAACGCGATTGTACTGTATGACTTACTCGAATGAGGTGCAGCGTCCTTCTGTTCTAGACAGGACATGACACCCACTTATCTATAACTACGCGACGATTGCCAGTGAATATGTCAAGAACACTATGGAGTAATAAAATGAAAGGAGGTTGTCGAACGTGTTTTAGGTATCTGTGAAATATGTGACCAGTGATGGTGGTGTTCGGGAGTCAAGTTAAGTGTTCAACGTTGATCTTGGCGCTTGGTGGGAGTAAGTCCCAAGGCAACTAGCCTTGATACTACAAAGCTTTGTACTATATGAGATTATTGTGAATGAGATAAGTGAGGTACCAGCAAAGGTTTTGCTGGTTTACACGAGTGTTGGCGAGTAAACAACACATAGGATATGTATGTCCTTGAAAGAACATGGTCCTGGAACTCGGCGATAACAATGGCGATAGGCACTGCCAGGCAATAATAATGAATGAATCTTAGCTCAGAAGATATAACAATTAATTAACGCACTGGTATCATACGGAAATGGTGAAGTAAAGCTTTTCGACCCCCCTCCAAGGCTCCCTCATCATGAGTTTCGACCATGAAGGTGCGACACAAACGCTTTACAGTCTTGGCGCAGAGTAACAATTATGCCACTTCACTGAACACCTTGACACAGAGTTTAAACAGTTCAAACGTTGTTCAATATATTGACAGAAAGCCTTTGGCGAGTTAGACGCTGGCGTGAGGGTTGCAAAAGCTTAGGAGGAACACCTAACCCTCACTTAATGAGATGCAGTCGCACACTCAAGCTTCCTAGTTGCAATACCCAGTCTTTCCCCATACTATAAATACAGCGTAACTCTCACAACATTTGTTTATAATCCATTGACGTGAGAGGCCAAGCAATTGAACGTCCTGCTGTCTACAAGCAACCTTGGATAAGACCATCTTGCCAACCTGCCTCTTCATGCTTCCATCCTGGTGCACAAACAATTTCCAAAACGTTCCACGTGCAAAGAGACTCGTCATATTTGATTTGATGGTCAAACAACGCTTCTGCCATGTGAAAATAAATGCGGATCTTTGTACAAGCTGGCTAGCCTCAGATCTACAAACGAAGGTTGTTCACGGCCGTTGGTCATGGATGCCTGACAAGTCGCCAAGACGTCAATTGTGGAACAATCACTTTATCGAGCCAAATTGATGTGAACAAAGACGTTAACCAAAGTCTGTCAGATCATTGGAATCAGCTTCAACTGTGCCCCCCGGGAGTCCCGAAATCCGGTCGGTCGGTAGTTCTGGTTCTGGTTCTATCGCGATTTGCCGGCCACGGCATCTCAAATCACAACAATTGGTTTCTCAATAGTAGAATTCTTATGTCTAGAACTGGCTATAGCAAGGGGGCACTCTGGTTATTTACTCTTGGCCTCTGCTGTGTCACCTCTGCAAGTGGAGTTGGTCTGCTGCGTTGCTGGATACACGTTAGCTTCAGGGTGCAGATTGGCGAGCTGAGGGATTCCAACGACTGCAACGGCAGAATTGGGAAAGTTGACATGTAGATCAATTGTCGAGGCGAAGGTGCCGTGTACCGAGAGCAGGCAAGGGAAGGGAGGTTGGCTGCAACGGTCGGGCTCTGCACCAGTGAGCGAGATGCAGCAAACCCTCTACTGAGATCCTGCAGACTTGGCTTGGCTGGGGAATGGAAGGGTCGAGGTCCAACGCCAACGGTTCAACGTGGGAGGAGGAGTGCCAGTGTGGCAGCGCGAGGTTGCAGGGCAGCAGGAAATATGCATGTTGTGCTTCAGCATCTGGGATTGGGAGGTGCTTTGACTGTGTAGTGGATGTAAAGCAGGGTAGAGGACAAGCAACAAGGATATGATCAGAGAGGGGAAGAGAGGCGATTGTTCGTTTGTTGGAGGAGGGATTGTCGACGGAATTGGGCACGGTTATTTGCATGGGCAATGGTTCGTCTCAAAGACATCGGCGATACAGTAATTTATGAGATATCATCTTTTCTCGACTGAGGTGTCACACCAATGTCCTGGAGGGAGGGGAACCGAAGCAAACGGGCCTCAAGCCAAGGCTAAACAGAGACAAAATGGCAATGATAGGTAACGGACGGATATAATAACAGTCCGGTGCTGTCCGTTGGTTGGTTAGTTGATCTTTGCAGGGAACAAGCAAAGCAGGCACCCTACGATACGAATTTCTACTTCAATGACAGAGTACCTTCGTTGCAAGTTACAGTGCATGCGCCACTTCGGGAAGGGACATTTGAGCCAAGACGGGGAATATTACGAAAAATGACATTCTTGTCAATTGGCCTGGTCTGTGTTGAGGTAGAGGTAGAGGTAGAGGAGTGAAGGACTGGACTTCCTCTCGTCCGGCCGAGCTGCAGGGTTGGAGCTTGTATGTGGGTATCAAGCTCTGAACACGAAGGTTCTGAATAGCTTCAATGAGAAGGGCAAGATCTGCCTTGCTAAGGATTTGGGTGATATCATGCTGCGTTCAAATAATGCGAGATCCCATGAGGATTCAAATCATCAGAGACGAGACACGTGAACTTGACCGCGATGATCATCGCATGGACGAGATGGAAGACGGTACAGGCATGGGTGCGTCAAGAATTAATTAACCCGAATAGTATGCCTGGACGTAGCACCGGTATCTAAAATTCATCAGGTCTATGGAGTAAGTACACGTACACGTACCGAGAAGGAAAAAGAAAGGTTCAGTTGAGAGCTATGGTAGTGACAAATTACTGTCCACACCAAAACAAAGGCAAAAGCAATTCTAATGGATGGAAATGGTTAGCCGAGACGGCCCGCTGCAGGGACGTTGCGCCGTGCCGCATGTCAACGACCTAAAAAAACAAGACTTTTTTGCTTCTTCCCTTTCAGCTTTGACGTTTGTGTGTGTTGTGTGTGTTACAGCGCAAACTTTGACTCAGCTGCAGGTTCCCTTCCAGCGTTTGTTATAAAACGGCGTGGCTTGAGGACGGTACGGGGAAAACACTCCGAGAGAAGAGATCATCCGTGGGAGATGAGTAGCAAGATGTAGGTATCCGCATCAGATGAAAGACATGCCTCGGTTTGTCTTGGAATTGAACGTGAAAGTGGAAGTGAATTTGATATGAGTAAAGAGATATGCGGAAGCGGATCCGACGTCGGGGATGATCTCTCCTGCGCCTTACCAGGATACGTACGGCTGTCTGATTAGCAGTGACGGACTGATAAGCAATCAAACGTCATTATACTGTGCAGATCGCATATGTTCTCTTGTTTTGTAGAGTACAGAACAGACAAGTATGTTCTCTCAAACACCATCGTGATGATGGATCCATGTCTCACTCATTATTGCTTGTAGTCCAACTCTAAAAGGCTGAGGTTACTCTGTAGTCTGCGGCACGTTATTTTAGTGACACACTAAATTAGACTAAACCTAATCTTATGCCGCAAAGATGCCGCTCAAGGCCGTGAAGGTGCCGCAGCTACTCGAAGGGATCAACGGGGTTGTTCTGCCGCCTCTCATCAACGGACTCAGTAGAATGAGGGTATTCCCGGTGAAACACGGTGATAGTTACTGTCTAGTATCAAAGATGATCTCTTAAACGCGCGATAATCAGGTCCGCGTTTATTGACAAGGCGACTCCCGGCTCCGAAATACCGTAAGGCCCAAGAAAACGGGGGCTCGTGATGCCCGCAAAACATCCCATCAGCCCTGTACAACGGACGACGACGGAGACGGTTCGACGAGTATTTCTCGCGATTTGGTATAGGTACTGTTAGATGGGAAATGGGTGTGCAGATACAACAAGACTAACATTGCCCATTCCCGAACTCTCCGTTCCGGCCCCCGCCGCTCACGCGTTTTTGGGTGGTCTCTTCAGTTATGGCCTGTTGGAGAAATCAGGCCACTTTTCTCTCCCACCAAGACATCCCTGCGCCTAGTTTCACAGCCAAAGCCAAAATCTACCCGGTTCGTAACAATATTGTCACAGATACAGATGTCTGTTTGATGGGATATTTTCTGGTCTTGTTTCCGATATTCCATGCTAAGCTGGGATTGGGATAGGTTTCCGACGGGAGCTTGCATATCAACGGCATGAATGAGGGCATCGTAACGTCATATTCCATGGCAGAAAGTTGTAGGATCGAGACATATGATCATATCATGAGTCTCTAGACTAGACTACCATCTAGACTAGACTTGGTAGTCGATAGGGTATTTTTGGATTGACATTTCTACTAAGCACGTGGGTAATTCCGATCATTGAATGAGTATTATTTTGGGCGTCGACATGGGTTTTGGTTGATTCTATGCACGGCATTGGCAAGAGTGGACATGATATGTTTGTCTATCTGTCAGATATTGGTGATATCGCACATGCATGATCTGTAGAAATGCCATCTCTAGAACATTGTGTTGACTGCTGTGGGAAATAACCCTTGACACAGAACAGTCTAGGCCATCTCGGTAGGAACAATCTCTCTATGATCCCACGTTGTCATGATCTGCACGTTTCCCCCCTGCCGTCCTTCAACATCAAAACGGTACAAGCTATCCACATTTCTTTGTCGAATTTCCTATTCGGGCACCTCGTTAGACGCCACTGTACTCCATCCTCGGCCCTCGCCAAACGTTTTGGAACGTTCCTGGCCTTCTAGGCGCGCGGGCATTTCGGAAACTTGTGTGAACCAAGAGAAATCTACGGTAGATGCTACTGGCAGTCCTCCTTTGCCACGACACAGCGCGGAATGATGCCGGGTAATAAGATGGAGATGGCTGATGAGAACGCGGGATGGTAAGCTAAGGGATGGGTTGGACCCCCAATTCATACGAGCCTAACGGGCAGGTCTGGAACGATAGGCGAGGCGAGCTCCTTCGCTTCGGTGGATGTAGATGCGAGTTGGATGGGATGAGTAGTATCCGTAATTCGTTGTTCAGCACGCTCGAGTCAATTTGAGGCTGATTAATTAATTAGTTATGTTAGTGGAGGAAGACGGACAAATGGATACGAGTGGTGTTCCTTTGATGGAGAAGCTTAACAAGGTACCAAGTTGCACAAAGATGTTGTACTCGCAGACAAGAGAGTTAATGCGTGTACGTTCGGTTAGACGTAAATAATACTTAATCTACAAGCATTGATTGTTTGCCACAAACTGGAGATCAAGATCAAGATCAGTTCAAGATCAGAGGCAGAGATGAAAAAGATACAAAGTTGCTTCCATACACTGCGAGTCATTCACGGCGGGCCGCTCTGACAGCTACTGTAATTAATTTAGTCCCCTTTTACTGTAGGCTGTTCCGTACCTCGAAACAAGGATTTAAGGCTGTGTTGTAGGCTTGTAGCGTCGGCTTAGCGCTTAGGTTGAGCTGTGCAGGTAGAGGTACCTTGGGCCGCTGAGTCGGCGTTCCAGGCCTTTTCGAGATCCCGGGTGTAGCGGGAGATGATGTTTTGACAGCGCCTACAGCGGACAACAATGTAAAGAGCCGATGATTACACAGGTAGGTGGTGATAATGACGATTTCGACAGTCATGGAGCAAGACATGGCGGTTTCCCTTTTCACGGGTAGCTGAAAGCTGGCAAAGGCTCAATCGGTAAATGATTGACATTGTAGATCGGAATCTTGGATTGCTTTTTCGTGCATTGCAGCTGCGAGCTGGGAATCAGAGACAGCACAAGCACAAACACAAGCACAGGGCAGATGATGGGCCTTTCGCAGCGAGACAACAAGACAAGCGAAGGACAGGACAGGACAGGGATGCATCAATTGAAACCCACAGATAATCCATTTTCATTCTCTCTTTGCGATTCTCGTCCGTCGTCGGGGTTCCCCTTGCGTTTACTGCCTGGTTTCCAACGGCCAAGGGCATGGCCACGCAGCGTCGATCACGGGAGACGGGAGCCATTGCTTTTTCAGTCGTTGGTGACATGGACCTGTCAGTAGCCGTTGTGATACAAGGCTCAGGTTGACTCGAACAAATGAAATTGACAAAAGGAAAGAAAAGAAAGGAAAGGGTGTGTTGCTAGTCTAGGATATGAGTGAGTCTCTATTGCAAGGAAGTTGGTGGTTGAACCAACAGAACATTTGACTTTGGCTTATTTATCCGGCCTCTGGAGAGAGAGATCTACCCTTTGGCGAAGGACAGAGTGAGATGAGACTGGTCTACGAAGATGGGGAAAAAACGACCTATGGGAGATGAAGGTCAGTCACAAAGTTGCCCATTATTTGCACGAAAATTCCATGGCATGGCGTGGATCTGATGCTGTATGTATCTCTGTTATTCTGCTAGGGTTAATTTTAATTGTAGTCGAGAGATGGCGGGTTAGAGGGTGTCGGCAGCCGTACCTGTACCTTGTCAAAGCCAATACGTACCTCGCCAAGACCCCTGTCGGGCGGCAGCCCCCGCCAGTCTTATGGTGCGGTCGTATGACGCGGAACGTACTTGTCGGGCGCTGTCGCTCTAAGCTTTCCCGTCCATGCCAGACCAGACATCCTTACTTTTTGCTGTATACTTAGCGAAGAAAAAATGCATTTGACCATGGAAGAAGCTATATATCGCTTGCCCCGTCTCGCCATCCCAACAAGAAACAGTATCTGACCATCCCATCACATCCTGTCCCAAACAACATACATCACGACACTACCGTCTGATATTCATTCTGATACTCAACCTCGACTATCATCTACTCTACTCTGCTCTACTCGGTATAAACACCAATACGCCCTTGTATATCCACACACCCCTCAACTCGACTCGACTCGACTCGACTCGCCTTGACTCGCCTCGACTACCAGCAAACCCATACACATCACCATCAGCCAATATACAAATCAAAATCAGATACAATGGCAGATATATCATTCGACTACTTTGACCATCCTCAGAACAAACAGGTACGTTGTCGACTCTCCATCTCGGTCCTTTCACTCTGCCTCTGCCTCTGTCTCCACGATATCTAATGTAATTGCCCACACCCCCTGGTCCTTCACTCCGGGGCATTACACTTTATATCCCACATGTCATGCCCATCTCCCCCTCCTGCCCCCCTCACCTCACCTCACCTTCACCTCATCTCAGCCCACTCTTCCTCTTTGAGCATCCCACAACCTGCAGCTTGAACAAGCTATAGCCATCAACCTCATCTTTATATCACATCTTCACATCCTCTCACCACTAAACTCAACCTGCACCACACCACAAACCACCTCACACATCTACCTAAAGCTTCTATTCTAACAATCTACTGTAGCATCTTGGCTTCTACGACCCTGCAGACTTCAGTGGTGATTCAGCTCACTCTCCCGATTCACCACTATCTCCCGTCTTCGCCAACCCCTACCAGCTTCCTATCTCCAACGACTGGATAAATTGGGACGACAAAGCTGCGCTTTCACCTGATCTTGATTCTCTTCCCAAACAGGAGCCCTTTGACGGCACCAATCTCTCTACCATCCCTTCAAGAAACAGCATGGAGCTCAGCCCCGCTATTAACCCACACGACCTCTCGGGTACTATTCCTGATGCCGTCCCCTTTGGCCGAGTCGGTCTCAACGACATCGACACTCAACCCCTTTTCCAAACTCCCATTCCTGCCATCTCTTCTCAGCCTCCTCACCTCCAGTCCAGCATGATGCCACCTCCGATGTCTTCGTCCCTCGACAGCATTACCTCCAAGGATGCCAACGGCCGATATCCTTCGCGCAAGCGCAAGTCCTCGGGCTCTGGAAGCTCTTCTTCTCGCTCTTCCACCTCACCTCCTCCCGCGACCCGCCGCCACTGCTCTCCTCCCAAGAAGACCGCACATAACATGATCGAGAAGCGCTACCGCACCAACCTCAACGACAAGATCTCCGCTCTCCGCGACTCCGTCCCAGCCCTTCGCGTCATGGTCCATCGCCTAGAGCAGCCCTGCGTTGAAGGCATGGAGGAGGATGGTGATGAGGATCTCGGTGGTCTCACACCAGCCCACAAGCTCAACAAGGCCACCATCCTCAGCAAAGCAACCGAGTACATCGCCCACCTTGAAAAGAGGAACAGGAGCCTCGCCCAAGAGAACACCCAGCTCCGAAATCGCATGGAGGGTTTCGAGATGATGGTCATGTCTCGAGATCAAGGGCCACCAGCAGGTGTCTGGGCATAGACTGTGTTTACTTGTTTACCTCGTGCACTTGTTCTAGACCTGGTTTTTAGAATACTGTTTTCTTTTTCTTTTCTGTGATATTATCTTTTGGATCGGCAATCTGGAAACGCAACGCAACGCTTCGAGCTTGTGTGATTTACGAATCATGATATTCCTGGCGTTTAACTATTTTACAAACTCGGCGTTCAAGAGGATATGGGAAAGGCATTTTGTTGACATATCAGGGCGTCACAAAAGCAAGCTCTGTGTAATGAGTTGCTTGAACAAAAATATGGGAACAATTCCAGATGGAATAGTATAAAAATCTCCAATACACATTTAATGTCTTGCACCATCTACCTTGATTCGCAAGAACTTCCACTGCCGTGATAGTAACTTTCGGGAACGTCAAACACCAAGGGTCCACACCCGCGGAAGGCGTCCACCGTAACTTGAGCCTCAACGCTCGCTTGTAGATCATGGGTCCTCAAGTCAGATGCAGGGTCCAACGTCCCGTCCCATCTCTTCTAGAAGAACGCCAGCAAGAGCAGGGGTTCATGTCATGTCACGCCATGGTGATCGGAGCATGACCCAGTAGACGGGACAGGTGATGGACGTCAGACCACTATGGGTCGGTGACTTGGACGGTATATAGTCCCACGTGAGGCATGGGCCTGACGAGCGTGTGTTAAACAGGTGATCGTGGGATGGACGGGAGAAGAAGCGGTAACTGCTGGGAAGAAGACTGTTGAGTAGGGGTACTGGTTATTACATTGGATCAAGGACATATAGATGTCTAGTTGTATTGGTTCCGAAGCGGTGAAGAGGTATCTAGAGAAACTGAGATATTAAAGATCCTTTCTATTGTCGTGACTAGGAATACTAGTGACGGTTAGTTTTTGTGACTTCCGATACAAGGCAACCTGTTTTTTTTTTTAACATTGTACAAACCATCAAAACTAGTGACGGTAGATTGTACTACCCTTAGTATAGAGAAGACGAGATACTAAAGATGGGCTTCAATTTGACTTGTTCATTTATGATAATTCGTGGGCAGCTTCATAGCTATAGGAGTAAGCCCTCGAGTCATAGTTTCACCCCAACTACCAGCTGCTGTCTCCTCGGGCTTGGGAACTGTAAGTAAATTAGCAAACAACTTGTAGAAAATATCAGTTAATCGTACTGAGAACAAATGGCAGGCTCGGTCATATCTTTATCGCCACCGAAAAACGCTTGGCTCGCCTCAAACAGAGAAACACTCTTTGGCCAAGCAGCGAGTTTGCCTTGTTGTTGACTGACCTTTGTAATACCTTTTGCTATATCTAACCAGTTTATAGTCCCGTGATTATCAAGGTAAAATCCTTCTTTTCCTGAAGGGATTCCCTCTTGGCTCGAGGATCTTCGCCACGATGAGGGTGTACAGATTGCCCATGTCTTCGATATGCGTATGATCCCAAACTCATAGACCGTTGCCTGCGTAGATGGCTTCACCGCTTTTGGCAGCAGCTCTGATAATGATGGGAATCTGGATAGACGATTTGTTGAAAAGACCTGGTCCGCGGCCGTATATCAGAGGGGGGCATACGATAAACATTTCGACGCCTACTTCATCACCTATTTCGAACAACACTATGTCTTCAGTTCGTTGCTTATGCTGTTCCTTATTCTCTTAAAACGTCTCATAAGAGTAGATGTCACCTTTATCTGAGAACACCCTTGGCTCTTCCAGGTATCCTCTAGAGGCAGTTCTGTTACCAAAGTTGGAAGTACCAGAATTGTGGATGTAGTACACTGGTTTTCCTGATTCTACTTTGTGTTGATCCAGGCCTGCGAGTAGGGCGTTTGAAGAGGGGTGTGATAACCGCTTACGGCATATATAACGATGTCGTAGGTTGACGTTATTCTAGTGAGCAACTCAGCGTCATTCAGGTCTTTAGAAAGGACGGGAGTAACGCCAAGGCTAGAGAGACTGTAGGTTTGATCATGTAGGCGAATGAGTACTGTGATATAGATGTATTTGAAAAGAGGATGGGAAGAGGTTAAAATGATGTTCGGTACAGTTCCACTTCTGGTTTAGTCAGTCGTAACCAAAGAAAATAGATTGAGTAGGATTTATATGTAAGTGGTAGCCGGTGAGAAAAACCTTGGAGTATCCCTTATCAAGAGTAGTTAATCATAAAGTAAATAGATTCTTAAACTCATCTTTCCTCTTAAAATGTTCTATCTAAGCATCTTCTATATCTTATGCAACCTCATGGATCTTCCATTTCTAATATTTAAACAGGTAGAATAAGTTTCTGGAGTGCCAAAAGGAGTGGCTGTTGTTCTTCAATCGGGGATAACATCGATATAAGTGACCAGACTTAAAGTAGAGCCTCCTCAACTGCGTGGTTTACAGATCAACGATTTAAGATTGGCAGCCATCGTTTACCAGTCTTCACTATAAGCTTTTTGATAATCCCGGTATGTTCGGTAAGTGTTTCTGTGGTTGATGTGCTTCGCACGTTGGAGTCAAATGTATGCACTATCTCGTAGTATACTGATTGAGTTTCGAATCTTGTGGTCTCAGCCTATGTTGGCCAGTAGTGGACGTGGTAGGATATCTTCGCGACCACGCTTTAAGTGCTGTACGTGTCATTCTACCCAAAGCACCGTTGAGTAAAGACCGAGACTCCAGCTAGCTCTCATTTCTTTTGGCCTTTCTGCAATTCGTGATGCTACCACGGACCTGTTTGGGGCCGCATCAGCCTTGCCTCGTTTGTTTTTCCATGAATGAGTTGTCAACCTGTTGGCAATTGGTGAAATCTAGGCATAAGTTTCATTCAACTAAACTTTTATTGAAGATCATCTTTGTTGACAGGAGGGCTGAATGGATTTGTAGAGGTTTAGAATACTTGTGGCACACAACCTTTGTCGTAGTAAGCTACTACCTAGTTAGTCACTAACGGGATAGGCAGCATTGCAGAAAGAAGAATAGATGCAAACAATTGGACAAAACACATGTGCTTGTGTAAGCTTAATCCATTGTGCTACTAAATTGAAGTTTTGAGGTGGCACAGGCGTTCTTTTGAAACTTTGAAGCAGCAGCTTGGCGCAATAGGCAACAGAGCAATGTCTGTTGCGACCAATCAGAGTGCACAATTCATCTTATGGTGATACAGCCACCAATCAAATGCTCGGAGAGGACTCATAGGCAGAAAGAGGCAGCCGTTGAGTTACAATTCATCAACGTCACTCAGCATCAAGCTTGAGTCACAACGAACAGCGAACAAAGAAGAAACGATTGCTTACATCTATAAGAACCTCTCTTCTGACTTCTCTTTCCCAAAATATATTCTTCATCTTCAAACAACAACATCAACACTCACTCTAACAAGTACTCTTCTGACTCTGTCTGGACTACTGCGCTTACTCTATTCAGCCGCAAAACCTCAGCTGAGCTCACCTTCCCCCAATTCTATCTGACAATCTATCTCATCCACATCCCTCTTGGATACTCTCTATCAACATTACCATGGTATTCCGCCAAAACAAGCCCAATTGGAACAACGCCAACATGACCACCCTCTGTGGCTGCTACGTCTTCATTGACAACAACCTCAAATACTTGCCCCAGGTCCAGGTCAAGGCGCACACCACAATTCTCGCCACGACATCTCGCACCAACCTTACACAAACCTTCGTCAACCCCACCTCCAACACCATTGAAGAACTTCGCTATGTATTTCCTCTTTACGATGGCGTCTCCGTCGTGGCTTTCACATGCACCGTTGGCTCCAAGATCATCAAGGGAGAAGTCAAGGAACGCCAAAAGGCACAGCAGGACTACAACAAAGCCAAAGCTAAGGGCCAAGTTGCTGGTCTTTTTAAACAGTCCCTCGAAGCAGCTGACACCTTTTCCACATCAATCGGCAATGTTCCCGCTGGTGAAAAGGTTCACATCGACATCACCTATCTAGGCGAGCTCAAACACGATGCCCAGGTCGACGGTGTTCGTTTTACCATTCCAACCAACATTGTGCCCCGTTATGGGTCTGCCACGTCGCTCGCCGGTCCCAACGTGACTCAACAAGGCTTTTCTTTCACTATCGATGCCGAAATGCCTAATGGATCTTCTATCAAATCCATCCAATCTCCTTCGCACCCCTTGTCGGTTGAGATCGGTACCACTTCTACTACGAAGTCGCAGGAGCCCTCACTTCGTAGAGCTTCTGCAACCCTGCAACAGGGAGCCACCCATCTGGAGCAGGACTTTGTCGTACAAGTGGTTGCCACGAATCTTGGTGAACCATCAGCCATCCTCGAGACCCATCCTGATCTACCAAATCAGCGCGCAATCATGACAACACTGGTACCCAAGTTTAAGCTTCCCGCTGAAAAGCCAGAAATTGTTTTCATCTGCGATCGTAGTGGAAGTATGTCCGGTCAAATCTCTAATCTCCAAACCGCCCTCGAGGTCTTCCTCAAATCCATGCCTGTCGGTGTCAAGTTCAACATTTGTAGTTTTGGGTCCAGTTTCACCTTCCTTTGGGATCGTTCTCAAACCTACAGCCAAGAAACTCTTGACAATGCGGTTCAGCATGTACAAACCTTCTCTGCCAACTACGGCGGCACCGAGATGTACCAGCCTTTGGAGGCCACCTTCAAGAAGCGGTACAGGGACATGAACCTTGAGGTCTTCCTTCTCACAGATGGCGAAATTTGGGCGCAGGATCAGCTTTTCAAGCTCATCAACGACGAGATCGATCGAAGCAAGGGCACGGCGAGAGTGTTTTCTCTTGGCATTGGATCTGGCGCCAGCACCTCTTTGATCGAGGGTATTGCCCGTGCAGGTAACGGCTTTTCCCAAACTGTTGCCGATAACGAGAAGATGGACAAGAAAGTGGTCCGTATGCTCAGAGGAGCTTTGTTTCCTCATATTACCGACTATTCTCTCCTCATCAAATATGAGAGGGTGGAAACCCCCGCTGATGATGGATTCGAGTTGGTTGAAAAGGTCATGGACGGCCTCAGAATTAACACTGCCGAGGCCGCTGGCCACAGTGCTGCAGGGAGCCAGGTACCAAAGAAGCCGCTGTCACTTTTCGATTCATCTATCAACAACGATGACGACAGCGACATGATTGATGCACCAGCGGTCGAAAAGAAATTCGATCATCTTCCTTCCGTACCGGTGCCGCGTTATCTCCAGACTCCTAGTCAGATTCCCCCTCTCTTCCCATTCAGTCGCACTACTGTCTATATCCTTCTGTCTGATGCTACCCCTGAGAAACGACCAAAATCGGTCATTCTCAAAGGTACTTCTCGTCACGGCCCACTTGAGCTCGAAATCCCCATCACCGAACTTGCTGAGAAGGATTCAACAATCCACTGTCTTGCAGCTCGCAAGGAAATCAAGGAGCTTGAAGAAGGTAGAGGTTGGCTTACCCACGCCAAAGACTACTATGGCAAGCTCCTCAAGGAAAAGTACGACGGTCGCTTTACAGACATGGTCGAGCAGGAAGCAGTGCGTCTGGGTGTCAGATTTCAGGTTGGAGGCAAGTGGTCCTCATTCGTCGCCATTGAAGATGACGAACAAAAGAAAGATGCCGGATGGTTCGACGAACTCGATTCTGAAGAGGTTGAACCGTCGCCCAGGCCAACAGCCTTTGGTGGCACCGCCGTGAGAAGGAGACGTGGCCCGATGATGCACGCTAGGATGGCAGTGGCCACTAATGTGAAGCCTTCCTCCTCCTCCTTGTTTGGAGGAAGCTCCAACACTGTCAACACTGGAGGTAGTCTTTTCGGCTCAGCCCCAGGAGGACAGCCTAGCAGTAGTCGCGGTCTCTTTGGTTCGTCTAACACTGGTGGCAACCCTTTCGGCTCGGCCTCAGCAGGACAGCCTAGCAATGTTGGTGGTCTCTTTGGAGCTGCCCCTGGGGGGTCATCAGGTACAGGCAATTTTTCTTTCGGTAGTACTGCCCAGCTCCTCTCCAACAGACAACCACCAATCGTGCAAGCCGCAGCACTTGCACCCCCAGCGGCACCAGTCGATGAAGCCGTCATGGCTAAGTACCAAAGTGAGATGCACGCGGCTGCTGCAATGCCATTGGTAGATGAGTCAGATGAGTCGGAGGAGGGTGACGATGAAGGCTTCGCGATGTTTGATGATGGTCCTGCCGCTCCCATTGCCGCTCCCTATTCCTCCATGACAGTCAAGGACAAAGATCCGTTGGAAGCCCTTACAAGTTTGCAGACATTTTCGGGGAGCTGGTCGTGGAGCGCAGACCTTGAACGCGTGCTTGGCGTGAAGTTTGAAGAGGTCACCAAGCTTGGTCTTCCGTCAACTTACAATAATGACATCCTGGCAACAGCTTGTGCGATCTTGTTCTTCAAACTCAAGCTCAAAGAAGAGAGGGATGTCTGGGAGATGCTGGTCGAGAAGGCCGAAGGGTGGCTGGAGGATAACATTGGTGAAGATGGTGTCAAGGAACTTGAGGTTACTCTTGAGAAGCTGTTCTAGGCAGTCGAAGGGGCAACAAAGGGTTGACCTATGGGGTTAGGGGTAGGAATAGGCAATATAGTTTAGCTATCTTCTCTAACGAGAATACAAAAATTGACGGCAATTTTGTCTAACTTCGTGCCAACTCTGGGTGACTACGGGGATGCTGTCGTTGCGACTCGTTAACTTTCGTCCTGATTGATGATGCTAGCAAGCACCGGGATTCGAGATTTATGTGATGATGAGCGAAAGTCGGAGCCGCGATGATCGTTGAAAAAGTATCGGGAATAAGTAATTTACTACAGAGTACCGCTGCCGAAGTAAAACTCGGTTGACCAATTCTGTCAGGGCTATCAACTGCAACAGTTTTAGCTTAACGGCAGCTTCGGTTGTGTTTTGTCGGCTCTATTGTTTCCGGACGGGGATCCCATATCTTCAGGCGTTGAAGAGTGGATGCGCAAGTGTTTCGGTAGGGTAACGTAATTAAAATAAGAACCCAGTTCCATCCTGAATGACCTGATCTGACTCTGACGTAGGAATTCAAAGACTTGGAAGAAATAAGCTTTTAGGGAGCCGGTCGCTTGTTTGTGGGTCATGTTCATGTTCATGTCATGTCGCCAAATGCATGAATTATCGTGAGGTTCCGATGGAACGCCAACACGAGAATGGAGACATTTCCTGTTGGCTAGCAACAGAAGCCACGGCCATCCTGGCTGCAGGACATAAGCAAGTTCAAGCCCATTTTTCTTCTCGCTTTCACAATTTGTATATCCGATGGTTACGGAGCAGCGTCTCAAATCTTGGTTTGTACCCTGTATGGAGATCATAGTCCGGTCGTGTTTTGATGCCCAACAATAACACAATCTGTCCACGACGACCAATTAATCCCAAACTAAGCAGCAAGTCGAATTAAGGTTGATGTAACGGTACCATGGAATGATCTGGAATAAATAATTCGTCGATCTAAACAGCCAAAAGTCCGATCTCCGTGTCAACATCATTCACATTTATCATGGTGGACAAAAATTGTAAAACAATTCGCTTGCTATATTGATTGACAAAGAAAATCTAGAGAAGTAGAGAAGAGAAGGTCTATGTACGTCCAAAATGTCTAAACAAAAAATACTAACATCCCAAGTTTTCCCGCTCTCATAAAACTCCCAAACTTTTCTTCCCAAATAACTTTTTAAACATTGTGTGAAGATTACCGCCCCAATTGCCAATTCGCACACACATCAAAATACACGCTAGCCACAAACAAGAAATCTGAGGGTATCGGGGGTATCCTATGATGTACAAAGCAGCGATTCCATCGCCTTTCCCAATACTTTTGCTTCTCTCCCAACTCCAGTGACATAGTAAATAAAAAAGAAATGAAGAATTAAATGCGGTTCGTCAGAGAAATGCCAGGCGAGGCGGGACGGTCCAGCTCAAGACGGTGCATGTGCGCGTCGAGGGCGCTGACCGAGGTGGATGCGCCAATTGATGTGTGACGCTTGTGGCGAGATGGCTTCTTGGTGACACTCATCTTGCGAGTGCGGCCGTTCTTCTCGGGGATGGGCGACTTGGGGGATTTGTCGTCGGCGCTGGTGGAGGAGATGGATGAGGCGGAAGAGTGACCGGATGCATTGCTGGTGTAGGACGAGGCGCGAGAGATGGAGGAGTAGACGGACGATCGCGAGGAGGCGGTCTGTGGTCGCTCGGCGATGTCGGAGAGAATCTCTTGGGGCGTACGAGGCTTGTTGTTGACCATTCCCAGGCAACGCTGCCACCAGCCCTTGTCCTTTTCGTCCGAGAACTCAACCATGTCGGCCAGCGCCTCTTCCGCTCGCTCCGTCTTGTCCTCGTCGAGAGCCAAGGCGCCGTGCTCAGAAGCCAGGTCGAGCAGGGCGGCTGCGTCGCAGGCATCGCGGCGCTTGCTGTTGTCGTTCTCGTGGAGGCCGCAGGCGTCCATCTTGAAGATGATGATGTCCTCGAGGGATGTGTAAGGCAGAGTAGCCTCGCCCTTTACATCGCGGACGCGCTTGGCGGATTCGGGGAGGTATGGGCTGAGCCAGTCGGGGATGAGTTTGACTTCAATTTCCCATCCTGTTGTGTGGCGGTACAGAACGACGCCGGACTTTTCGACGAGGGGAGTGATGGGGTGGCCGACGATTTCCTTTTTGACGCGACCGGGAGAGGAGGACTTGCTGATGACCAAGTCGATGCTCTGTGAATTGGTGTTAGTTAAATGGTAATTCGGGAGTGTGTAAGTGGGAGGGATGACATACTGTGACTCGGGCCTGCTGCGACAAGTACTTGTTAACAGCCAGGTCACCAACAATGGCGAGACGAGTGTTCTCGAGGCCGGGAATGTCTGCGATGAGACGGATGATGTGAAGAGCAGCCTGCTCGAGCTGGGCGAAGCTTAGCCGTTGTGTCATTGTGAACAGCGCTTTTCTGTAATGGAACCGTAGAAAAAGCGACTAAACACTTCGCCCGCTATTGAGAGGTGAATGAATGAATGGTAGGAAATCCCTAGATGTGTCGCATGGTGTTGAGAGTGCAGTGCCCTTGATATATGTGAATTTATTTTTTGGGAAAAGGTCCCTGCTTCTAGGGGGCCTGTCAAAAACAACAAAAGGACCTTGCGGGGTGCATAGGGACCTTACGCTTTGGGCCTTGGACACTGAACAGTGCCCAACAGGGCCGAAAGTGCTATCAGCAGGGGTACCATGCTGTACCTGAATTCGCAATTTTAATAATTTCAGGGTGATCCCAGCTTCGGGTTGAGTTGGGTTCCAAAGAAGAGCCGAGCCGATGGAATCAAAAGCCCAAGGGGGCATATTATTTTGGATTTGCATTTGCATTTTGGGCGTTGGAATGCAAGAATATCGATGACGTTTAATTGTGGGAATTTTACCTTTGGCATGGTAATCAGACCCTTGACTTGCATGATCCAACATGGAGACTTTTTTCTCATCTCTACCCTCGTATCCAACAAATAACATGAAGCAAAACAGGGAATGGGATCTCGATGGATGGAATGAGTAGGCACGGGCTCGAAGAAAAAAAGATGGTGTATGACTGAGATCCGACTTGTCTAGAAGTTGTTCAGCTTTTCTCTTTTGGTCTGTCCCTCTTCTTGTCCCAATTGGCCTCTCTCATATGAAACCCTTTCTTTTCTTCTTCGTTAGTAGTCAACCACTGGACCCCTATTCTTTTGTGGCGGCACGATTTTTTTGTCGCATCTTTTTTATTGAGGTTGGTTGGGTACAGACACAGCCTGTTGGTTGATTAATTAAAAGCTGACAGCCAGGTTTGACAAGGCTCACCCGGAAAAAGAGATCAGCGGCGTAGTGAAACATTGGGCACAGTTTCAGGATGACTCTCATAATTAAATGGAATGTTTTTTCCAATACTCACTCTGGAGACATAAACAATACCCGAGACTCATTATTCACAACTCCAAACATGACATCAATAACGATCAAATGTTTCGACGGATACCTCGACAACGGAAATAATAACTCAGAGGCATCAGATACCATGCGCCTCTAAGGAATTGAACCAAATAAAGAAATGAAATGATAAAGAAGTTCAGCTCGGCTCAGGGTTCATATCACATGCTCTCGAGATAAAGCAGGGTCTCTCTCTCCCTTGCAGCCCATCATATGCAGGGTAAGTGAATTCTCACAACTTTTTAATTGAAGCGCAGCAAAGTGAATACTTTCACTCCTTTACAAGCCCTTTACCTCTCGCTGTCTCACCTTTCACTTGACTCGGCCTAGAACAGCCCCAGGCAGAACAGTCACTTCGAAACTAGACGTCTCACCATCATGCTGTTGCCATAGGTTTGGAAGCATGTAACCTGAGACAACAACACTCTTACCCGGTCCAGATCGAGACTCAGACTTCTCCATCGTGTTAACCAAACCTCACGTGGTTAGTAACAGCCTTCACTTACATATGTAGCCCAGTACTAGTATTCTGTTTACCTACAGTTTTCAACTTAGTTGACATGTCACTAATATATAGTGCAATGACCAAGGTCTACCATAGCTTTGACAACACGCCACTCAAACTAACAAGTGTCACAAAGGACAACAACAACGCGGGTGAGGCGTTTGTCAACGTCGTGAAAGCACGGAGTAATAAAGCCTAACCGTCAGGTATCACAACGACTGACGGTGGATAAGTTTCAGTTCAGGCACATATCGAAATTCAACGTTGTTTTATCATTCCACTAATTATAACCATAATCTACATACTTCGCTCAGAATTATTAGTATGGCGCGTCGACATAGCCCCGCCATTCTGTGCCTCAAGGTCCATGATTTGACTTCTTCGAAATTCCGGCCCAAGGATCTCCTCTTCACTCTGATCACCTCCAATACCCCTTTCATCGCTTTTGGGGTAAACCCTCGTCCTTGTGAACGTACCATTGGCACCCATCTTTCGTTCATGTTCTTCGAAATGTTCGTTAGTACCAGCCGTGCTGTCGCTGCCATTCCTATCTACCCGCTTGGCCGGAAGTACACCGCCGCCTATTGTATGCAACGGATATGATGCTCCGGAGTTGGGGTAGTTGCTGGAGTTGCGAGACGTCCACTTGGTGAAACATTTCTTGTATAGAGGCCGGCAGACAGGAACGGCGATGCAGATCATTGTTACTGTGATCTCAGCGGCTGACCAGACAATCAACCCCATAGGATCCTCTTGATAAATGTTAGCCGATGATGGAATATCGTGAAGAGGTACTTGCTGGTATGGTTCGGGCTCTTGAGCTTGGGAACCTCGAGAGTGCGTTTGATACCAAATGCTCCGGCACTAGAGACAGGTTAGTTGATATAGCCAGTTATAAAGTGTGACTCTTACATGACACCCAGGCTAAGACTTATGAGAATAACCATTTTCTCTTTCATCTTCATCTGTAACCCTAGGATGAACAGCCAGGGGAACCCAGCAAAGAAGAAGTCGGCAACCACACAGAGGACTATGAAGATTAGCACACCGAACATTCATAGTAACTCCGAGAAGACTCACTGCAAAGTGTCATGGACACAGGGGCTGTATCTATATGGCAACGCCCTGGTATCTTGCGGTTCCAAAGGTACTCCACTGGAGTACACTGCAACCAGTAAACGAAGCATACTGCGATGGACGCTGACATCAGACAAGCCATCATGCACCAGATAGCAATCTTGTGCCACTTCTCCTTGACGAGCCGTAGTAGAAAGAGACCCAGCGACCACTTCGCGATACTCATGGCTATTATCGCAAACGTTTGACTGGCAGCTTCGTAGAGGAGCGATAGTGGTAAATCATCGGGGTCTTCCTCCAAGATATCCATTAGATTCTGGCCCAGGCCATAGTGTACGCCGATGGTCATCAAAACGGTATTCATAAGAAAGAAGAACTGTGATAGACGATATTAGCGAGATACAGATGGTGCAATGGATACTGGACTGACAAAGGCAAGATTGTACATATGATCGTCAGCACCAAAAGACTTGACGACATAAATTCTTGTATACGTCCGCAACACAACAAAAACAAAACTGATAAGCAACAACGACCACATGGAAGCAAGGACCCAATGTCCATCGCCCCCGACCGCCATTGCACTCCGAAGTTGAGGAGTTACCGCTAATACGAAACTGCTGTCTTGGTCAGAAGAAAAGAACAAAAGTAGATGTTCAGTCGAGGTTCTGCTTATGCATGTTGGTTGAGAGGAACGGGAATGGGCAGTCGTGCTGAAGAAGGGGAACCAACAGTTTTCAAGCAAGCCATAGTAACACAAGAACCGTCTCGGCACCATCAAGCTGGGACGAGATACCGAATGCGGATGGGGGCGAGGTGGTCACTCGTTGATTGACTTGTATTGAGGCAATCAAGCCACCACATTCCTGACCCATCACGTCGGTTAGAGAACTTTTGTGTCTCCTCCTGGCCGAGAATTACACTGCAGGTTTGAGCCAAGGAACATTCTTGGCTTGTTATTGATCACCGGTGATATTAGATAATGACATCCTGTCGATGGGATCTTGGTCAGTGACAGCATGAGATACCAAGGTCATGATGCTCTCTACTCTACTATAGAGTACCATAAGGCTGCTAACTATTGGCCAAACTCTGTCAGCTTCCAAGCACCGCTTCATTTAAGGTTATTAAAACACAACCACTTGGCGAATTTAGTCATGGAAATGTCTATGCGCAGCTGTCCCTGCAGCGGGCGCATCATGTCCATACAACAGGGATCTCCCATTAGAACAAACATTCGCTAATCAGTAACCGATCAGATCTCACATTTGCCGAAGTCCCAAACATGCATACCGTTTCATGCGATGGAAGACGTCGTGATGATGTGACTCCAACGATATAAACATGGTGCACCAGATCGTCTGGCAAGCAAGACTCCCTCGCCCATAATTGCCAAGAACGTCACATTCTCAACTAAGCACAATATCTAATTAACCATGAGCGTTGAAGAGTCGTACAAAAACCGTACGCATTCAGCCCTGTAGTTCGCTAGTCAAAAGCGGCGTTTTTGACAATAGGAATTTTGACGAGGTGGCGGGCGCTTGATCGTCGTCGATCAAGACAACAATAGTTAGTGGCTAACAGCCTCGAACCTTGTGGTGGAAATTGTACTGGGAACAAGGAATGACCCTGGCTGGGCTTTATGTAGAAATATCAGATCATGGACGCATAATTCGTAATGCTGATGTCAAATCATTGCACCTTTACAATCCATTTTGTTACAGAGATACCCCTGGTTAGTAGACAGTCTCACCGAAACGAAGCTGGCACTGTTCCATCTTGGTGGCGCCGACTCGCCAAGGTCTCGACTCACTGAAATAAAACTCTGTATCTGAACGGAGATTTACATCCGAGCAAGTGCTTACATGCCAGCGTATTTGGAAACTTCCATCTAGCTACCCATTGAACACATCAAGCTTGTTTCTCGCGAACCTCATATGCAAACATCTGATTTGACGCCACTCCGTGCCTATCCTTCATCTTGATAGCTGTCTCCTTACCAGCAACTGGTAGACGATACTCAAAACCTGAATCAGAGGTTCGACCATCTGGTAGAGCATAAGGGAACGGCAGATACTCAGGCAAGAGGCCCAACTGTCTGAGCAAGGTACCCTGGTCCCAAGAGATATGCTCGTGATATAGACGGTCTCCACGGATGTTAACCACCGCTGTGAACGGGACTTCGGCTTTGATATTGGTGGCCGGCACGCCAGGTAACCTGTGGTGATTTAGCAGAACAATCGCAATCGTTTCAAAGACACTTACATCCAAGGAATCTCTTGATTATGTGTAAACTTGAAGAGGAACTCGTCAACAACACGATCAATACCAATGGTTCGGCTAATCAAGTCTAGCTCAGAGTCTGCAGAGTTGTTGAAGATGAAGTTGTGCCGATAAAAGTCTGAAAGTTTGTCTCGACCAATTCCTCCTGTTAACTATAGCTATTCGTTAGCTTTTCCCTCTACAACGTTGACATGTCTACTTACAGTCGGAGTATGGTTGACGTATGGTTCCTGGACCATAGTACTCATAGTATGCTCGACCGAGCGATCTGCAAACTCATAGTGGGTATGCTCTTCCCAGATGTACTCAAGATCAAAATAAGGGCCTCCAACCTTGGGTTTGAGGAACTGGAGGTTTCTCGTGTGAGAAACCGACTCCATATTGTAGTCAAAGTGCTGATGAAAAGGCGTTGCAAAGGCGGAGCTTTGAGCTTTGGGGTAGTAATACTCGGTTCCAGGACTAGTCTTGCCAGTAGGCCCAACTATATGTCGTAGCAGTGGGATTTTCGCAGAAGATAGTTCAGACAGGTCGTTGACATTGGTGTACACAACTGCTGCTGCAACGTCAGGGACATCCGAAAGGTTTGGTGCAACGGTATTCCAGAGACTCGAAGAATATGCTACGGATTATCAGCAGAATCCATACAAATATTATTCTTGCCTTACCGACTAAGCCAATCTTTCCTTCGTCATACTTTTCACATTGGCGCATAGTCTCCAAGGCCTCACGCAAGACATCTTTGCTGTCTCCGTCCTCACACGCGGAAGCATCGATCTGGACTACCGTATATCCCTCCTCAGCCCACTTGATAAGCACTGAAGGTACGCCATCTTCAATCTTGAGAAGATCCCCAGAAGTTGGTGTAAGAACCACAAGGCCCGGGCCATGACCTCGACGTGAGAGCGGAGGTAACAGCGAGACACCTGGACGCACAGCTTTCAGCTGAGGTGTAGGGAGTGGCTTCGGCGGTTGCGTGATATCAGCAAACATCTTGCTTGATTTAGTAGATGTTGTTTAAGTTGTGAAAGTCAAGTCGATTTCGACGAGCCATCGCTTCTCCGCACGATTGAGGGGTTTCGGATATAACTTCCCCTTGAGGAACACATGACCGGCAGACGTGAAGTGTAAAAGTGCAGTCCATGTCGCAAAACTAGACGATTTTGTGTAACGTCAAGAATGAGAAGTGAAGGCAGGTCTATCTAGGAAATGCATATAAGTACAGAAAGCTAGATAAATTGCAAGTTTGGAGCTTGAAGGTCTCCGAGACTGAACCTCGTTTTCTCTTGCTCACTTTTTCAACCATAGTCATTGTTTCGCCTGATGGATGTTTTCATGATAGTGGATGGGAACTTTATATGAATCGAGTTGTGCGAATATTGGACTTGTTGGCTTTCTTCCAATTTGCTGAGAAACGACATCACTCATTCGGCATCACTCAGGGTGTTAATTGAGCTCGAGAGATTTCAAAATGGTAAATGTAATACGTGTTCATATCTCATAAATATCAAACTCAACATGGTATATGGTGCTAAAATCGCCCTACGTGTATGTTCCGATATGCGTCAAATTGGTATAAATCCTTCCTCAAATCCTTCAGGAAACTTACGCCTTGGCTTGCTTGTCGTCAATGACCAACAAGCCAGCATCAACGCCTGCCTTGGCAAACCGATCTCCAAGCACACCAATTGTGCGCTGGAAATCTCTCTCTACGCCAAAGTCCTCCACAAGGAGGTTGTCAAACAGTGGGTGCGAACGACCAGCGATGATCAAATCGCCGACGCTGTTGCGGGACTTGCCGACGAGTTCACGGGCGTGAGCTAAAGCAAGATCGGGCAGGTTGCGGACTGAATCAACAGGGATCTCGACAAATTTGACGCGGCCCTCGAGTTTACCAGCAGCGTTGTTCTTTACGGTGTTCAGGAGGTCCATGTCACTCGCAGATGGGAAGCCAACTGCGTTCTTTCCAAGGTCGTTACCCGTGGAAGGATCGCTGTCGGGCGACGCATTGAGTGCTTCGTGGTCGTCTTCGCTAAAGTGCAGGTGGACAACGTGAATGGAGACGTGGGGGTTGTGGGCGAGCTGAAGAGCAAAGAGCAGGGCGGCGCGATCATCCTTGCCACCAATAAAGGGCACGAAGATGATCTGGCGCTGGTCAACAGGTCTTTGAACGACTGCGCCGTCATGGGCGCTGTGAACAGACAGACCGGTGCGGGTTCGTGTAAGGGTAGGTTTCCTGGTCAAAACATCGTGGGGGACTCGGTTGATGAAGATACCGGTGGTGCAAGTTGATCGCTCGATAGCGTTCTGGACATAGTCGATGTAAGTTCTACTAAAGAAACGATCGTTGATGTTGCCAGTCTCGATCAATGCGGCAGTGGAGCTTTCCTCGGCGATACCACCGTATGTGCTCCAAGGAATGATCATGAAGTCAGACCTGGCTTCTTCGGCAAACTTGACAATCGTTTCAGCGTAGGCGTTGGTTGGGATGATGGATACTTGGCCAGCTACAGCGACACCGTTGAGACGGGAGAAAGTCTGGAAAGCGGAGAAGACGGCGTCGCGAGAAGCGAACTCATCGAGTTCGGCAGATTGCATGACGGAGGAAGTACGATCGGTCAGCTCCATAAGCCGAACACCACGAACCTCGAACGGGCGGCTGTGAATGATCTGAGTCTTTTCCTCAGCAGGAGTAGCATCTGCGCTGGCATCGTTGGTTGTGGGAGCGATGGCAGGAACAGTTTGTTTTCGGGATCCACCAAGAAGTGAAACGAGGTTGAACAGGCCAGGAAGGGCATCAAGGCGGAGGTGAAGGATAAGACGGTTGGTCTGAGACTTATCAAGAGCCTCTTCCATCTTATGTTCAGAACTCTGAGCCTCGGTTTGAAGAGGGTTTCCATCCCAGTCGATCTCTCCGCGGCGCCACTTCTCGACCTTGAGACGGTACGAGAGAGGGTAGAGCCACCTCGTGAGCGGTGATGTTGTGACGGTGGTGACCTGACATGATTAGCGACGCATTGTGCAAGGACATGGGATACTTACCACTGCCATGACGACGAACATTGTGAAGGTTCGTGGTGAAAGAATGCCGGCTTGAAGACCGATGTTCTACAACGATGTTAGTGGTAGTAGCATGATTGGTAGCGTCTACTTACCAAGACAATCAGTTCGACAAGACCCTTACAACTCATGAGGGCACCAATCGTAAAACTCTCTCGCCAGAGGCACTTGGTCAAGCGCGCGGCAAGGGTACCGGCGATGATCTTACCAAAGAAAGCGCATGCAATAATGGCAACAACGTATCCCCAGGTAGTGCCATCATCAAGTAGACCCAGATTGGTGTTGAGGCCAGAGAGTGCAAAGTAGAGGGGCAAGAGAATTGATCCCACAAGATCCTCAATCTTTTCAGTCAATTTGATGGCAAAACCACCATCGTGAGGACATATAAGACCGATGAGGAAGGCGCCAAAAATAGCGTGAACACCAATGGCAGCTGTGGAGTGTGTTAGTCTTCGGCGTCAATTGACTTGGGGTAGATGACTTACCAGTGAACCAAGAAGAAGCCAGGACCAGAAGCAGAGTCAAGGTAGTGATGCCTTGAGATGGGCCATTCTGGATACTGTCCGTTCGGCGCAATACCCAGAGAAACACAGGGCGCACTGCGTAGACAAGGAAAAGGACCCATGCGACTGCAGTTAAAAATACATACAGCGCTGTGAGTCCATTAGCATTGTTGACCAGAGCGACACTGAGAGCGAGCAGAACCCAACCGACGACATCGTTTCCGATACCGGCAGCAAGGACCGTCACACCGACAGAAGTGCTGAGAAGCTGAAGCTCGGAGAGAATACGACAAAGAACAGGGAAAGCAGTAATGGCGAGCGCAGTTCCAATGAAGAGCGCAAAGGTGCCAAACTCCAAGTCCTTCATAGTTCCCTCATCTCCGTATTCTTCGTACAGACCCCAAGCAACTGCGACACCGAGACCAAAAGGAAGCACCATGCTGGCAAGACCAACACTGACAGCGACACGCCAATTGGACTTGAACATGCGCGTATCAACCTCGAGTCCAACGAGAAACAAGAAGAGCAGAAGACCAATTGTAGCGACATTAGACAGGACGGGCATTGACTCGGTAGGGAAGATGTTCTCCTTGAAGCCGGGAATGCGCATCATGACGGAAGGACCGAGGACGATGCCGCCAATGACTTCCGCAATGACGCGCGGTTGGCCAAATTTGGACAGAGGCCATTGAAGAAGACGACAGAAGATGATAATAACAAAGGCTTGGACGATGAAGAGCGTGATGGGGTCTTTGGGGTTGTACACAATTGGGTTGAGGCCTTCGATGATGCCTCCTTGGGGATGCGCACTCGTGGCGGCCGCAGCCGTCGTCGTTGGCGAAGACGACATGGCGAGACTGTGAGCTCTGTGCGACTATACAGTATTCTATCAAGATTGATTGTTCTTTCGTGTCCCGATCGTTTCGTGCGGAGGAGGCGCAGACGTTAGACCACGTCGCAGGAGGAAAGCCTCGACAGGCAAAGGGAGAAACAAGAGAGCAAGATAGTAGATACAAGAAACAAGGGTTGAACAGCGACTGGCGCCGAGGCCTTTTTGTGTTTGTTCGCCTGGAGGATGGATCAAGCAATTGACAAGCAAGAAATGATCAAAAAGTTGGGATTCAAGGGAGAAAGAGGCGCGGGGGGTCATACGCTGAGGAGAATAGAGTAGTGGGGAGCTATGGGCCCAGGACCAAGGGTCCAGGCTATCGTAATGGAGGGTACGATGCATGCTCTGGAGGGAACTGTCCAGATGCCAGACTTGTCACATTTCTTTTTGGTGTTGTCTTTGTCCAATGTGAGTCAAGGGTCTTTGTTTTCCTCTGTCGTGCTACCTAAACCGACATCGATAGAGGAGATAACGCAGTCGCAATTGTAACCGAGTACATGCATTTCCCAAGCTGTCAATCCTGTGTAGCAAATAGAGGTTGAATGTTCCGATTTACAGGTACCTACCCCACCCAGTACGGACTGCACGGACTGTGCGACCATCTCCCCTAGCGCGAGCCAATTCAGTGGAGAAACCTGGGCAAAACTTTCCCTGGGACTTGGCAACCTCAATTCACGTCGGAGGATGTGACTTGTGATTGTGTCTAAGCAGGCGCACAAACACACATATTGACAGCCTACCCCAAGAGTGATTCCCCATGTGTGAAATCCGTTATGGGCGGCTAATTCGGAGGTTTCTTCTTATCGAACCTATTCTGGATACGTCTTGGCTCTGTTTTAAGCTTCATAATTAACAGTAACTGTGGAGTAACGATGATGACAGCCTAGCCTGCTTTTATTCACAATTTGCTTTCAACCTCCCATGCTTCTCTTTATTTGCTAACCGAGTTGCCCTTTCAACAGCAAGCCAACTACGACGATCCAAAGCCAGGGAATACACTCCTTTGTCTCATCTCCCTGCCAGAACAGCCCAGACCGGACCAACTTGTCCATCTTACTCCCTCCTTGATACTCCCCGCACATGTGATCTCCCATCTTCATTGAAAAGACCCCTGTCGCTCACGCGCCGTTGTGTCTCACCGCCTGCATCTAGACCCTTCAAGATCTGACCTGCCATGTTGGGTGGTCTTTGCTTTCGTTCTTTTGTTTCCGACCAAGATCGGCTTTAACTGAGACTGAGTTCCGCTGACTGGGCGTTTGACGCACGAGATGCACTATCACAAGTGATTTGTTGGTGGTGAGGTTTTGTGTAACCATCCAAAACCACGGCGGTATGGACGGCACCGGCTCCGACTCCAGGCCACAGGCCACAGGCTGTAGAACCGTTGCATTCACCGCTACAAGCCCGTTACACTGGTCGTTACGATACATCGGTTCAACGGCAAATCCCGCAAGCTAAACATGATTCAATACCCAGGCCAAGGATCGCCACAACTGCAACAGCTCGAATTGTGAAGCTACCAGGTCAAAGGGTGGAGAGCGAGAGAGCTACCAGACCCCTGCCTAGGGTCACATTGACAGTGTCATACTCCCCGATGCTACTCTTGGCTAGGTATGTAGAGCTCTAAAGCTTTGTAAACGTGCAGCGTCTTCCAGCCAATCTCTGGGCATCGCGATACTTGATCAGCAGGGGGTTGTCGGCTGATGGTAAGCCAAGAGTAATGATTCTTGAGAGTCTGAACTTAATTTCAACATCGACTTCAATTGCCGCCTAGTCGGACAAATCGCTTCTATTGTTTCAAACGATCGTGCGCTAGGTATTGACCATGCCTTATTAAACTGTTTAGTTTCGATCGGCCAGTCTACCAAGGTATTGTTTGAAGCTATTCCCAGTTGTGCTTCCCCACTGTAGCAATGCTACCCAAGAAGTCGGCACTTGCATTTTCCTAATCGAGTTTACCTATTATTGACATCACTCTTGGTTTAGCAACGCTAACCAAAACCTCGTCTCTTAGACTATAAATATTGTTACTATCTAATTGGGCGCGTTTTGCCTTCTACCTATGTGAGCCTCATATTTGGAAAATGCATCTACTGACTCGATCCAGTCAACCAAGCTTTTTTCAACATGTTTCAATCTCAGTCAGTTTTGTAAACCAAGTCTCACACACTTATTTCACTTTGATGTATTTTGACCCAGAGCTAATTATTTGCTCTCCGATTCGTATCGAAGCCCATATGCTCTTCCAAGAACTCGGCCACGATCCATAACATCGTCATTGGTATAGACATATCAAGATGAAAGAACTGTCTAGCCAGTGAATCGAGACTAACATATGCCAACCTATTGGAAGTCAGACATACTTGTACACGGTGAAATTTTTTACACCCACTATGGTGATAGACCCGGGTTCCAGAAACAAAGGGAAACACAAACTAGACCCAGCCATCTTCCAAACCATACACTCCAAGCAGTGGCAACACCCTCATCAAGCAGAAGGTTTCACATGCCTTTGTACACAAACTGGGCCCTACATGTAACATCCGCTAGCTTGTGTTCTTTCAACCCCCTCTGCGGATCAGACACGTGTTGCACCACTAGCTGTCACAGTCGGTTTTGCACAACAAAGTTATAATTTCAACGTTGAGGCGAGAAGAGATAACAAATTCGCAACTAGATTGGTCCACTATCATTTGCCACATGTAGCTGATGGTGAAGGGCGATATGTGGTGCAATGAATGGGCAGTGCCGATTGCCGGATCTCTCGTTAATGGCCTGATATATGAGAGACCAGGTTCTCGATGCGAAGGATTAGAATATGAGGCCATCAATTTTGGTGTAGTATACATCGGTACGTTGGTTCAACAGTCTGTATGGACGTTGGGATAATCATAATTTTTGTGATTAATTAGTATTAATAATGATCATTTTTATATGCCGTTTCGTGTGATAGATGCAATCCCTTGTCTATCCAAACAATATTCTACAATCGGTTGGCAATCTCCTCCAATAGCTGTAGCTCCTCTTGCATAAGGAAGAGATCCTGAGGCAAAGCAAGCACACCACCAGGCTTAAGAACAATCTCTTTGCCATCGTGCCTCTCGTGCCTCTCGTGCCTATCCGAATCGCTTCCATCATCTGGCACCACCTCACTTGGCTTCCCCTTTTCCACATCCGCTGGTTTCTCCCTCTCTCCCTCGGTCTTCTCGCCACGTAGGTTCTCGGGCGTCCACCAATACACAGGGTACGCGCGCTGAATATTGTTCACTAGGAGTGCTACTCCGAACATGATTGTGCAGTTGAACAACACCACAGGGATGAAGAACCAGCCCAGATGAAGAATTCGGTCATCAACCACGGCGAGAAGGCCGGTTGCACCAGCGGGCGGGTGGATTGTTTTCGTAAGAGCCATGATGGACGTTACCGTCGCGCAAGAGATGGCGCCACCCAGCCATTGGATGGAGGAGAAGCTATCACTGAGGAGGAAGAGCTTGCCGATACTAACGCCGATCACAGCAGCGATTAGTTGACCGCCGAAGAAATTGCGCGGTTGTGCGAGGGGGGATTCAATAGCGTAGAACTCGAGAACAGCGCCCGCGCCCTAGGATTGTTAGCATAATAACTTGGTCTCATTCCAGTGCGGTAACATACAAAAGACCCGACAATAATAGGAGCGCCTCTCTCAACGAAAGAAGGTATACGCTCTGAAGCCAATTCAATTACTGATAATGAGATAAAAATGCCAATGAATGCCCAGATCACGGGCAGTATAGTTCCAATACTACTGGGTTTTTGGTGACGGTATCCGAAGATGTAGGCGATGGGATATGGGAGGTGTCTCCATGGCGGCGATGGAATGAAGGGATTGATGAACCTATCAATGTCGAAGGTCCATTTCTTTGGGTCCGGGGACGGCATCGAGATAAACTGGGGTGGCCTGATGTGATGTGATGAGATTGGGTTGTGAAATCTGGGGTAAATGCAGATGAGATCTAGGGATGCGACCAGCCAGACTCGATGAATGGAAAAGCTGGGATCTTTGAAGAAACAGAAAACAAAAATTGAGTAAAACGATGTCGAATGCAATTGAGATGGCGTCAGATGGCGTCGGATGAAACAGCCAAAGTTTTAATCAAGCCGAGGCCCTCTTCGGGTTTCTGTCACGGAATTAAACTCGGTTGGTGATGGCTTCAAACTCTCAACAGAACAGACCAAAGGTTCCACGGAACGACAGCGCGTCTGGTCCTTATACCAAGCACTTTAGGCCGCGGAGATGATCCATTATTTCCCCTCCCCTTTCTGACCGGAATCCATCTGGAAAAAACATGGCAAACAGAGCCGATTCACCCGGTACGAAGAAAATGGGAGACTTCTATTGGCATCATTAAGAGTCGATTTCGTAACAAAAACTCAAGAGTGCCAGTGCGTGACCAGGAACGACGACGGCTAACAGTGGTCCTTTCCCCATTCTTTCCTTTTTCGGATTCCGGAGAAATGGAGCGCCGGGGTTTGCTCGGAATGGTGGATTGACAATGACATAACAGCAACGTCTTTTTATTACTAGAGATCCTCTTTTTCGTTTCCGCCTTGTCTTCTTTCTGCTCTGTTATGCCAAATTGCTTACTATTCCTCGGCATTCCCGATTTTCACGGGCAGGCAAATGACTAACCCTACAGAATAATCTCGGCATCGCGAAACTTGGAAAATGCTTCAATCCAACCCTCGGATGGATCTTGTTCCTCATTGAACCCGACACTGCGTAACCTCTCCGCGCTCAATTGTCGATCGAACGTCAACCACCAACCCACACTGTCGAGTTGTTTCCTTCCCGCTCCAACGCCCGCTTTCTTACCATACTCTCCCAAGAGATGGCCATGAGTCTCGATGTATTCACTCGGTCGCAGGCCCTCGGCATCTCCCGGCGCGATACCGACGAGCCCGAAAAACGACGCGATACGAGGCCATACTTCGGCGAAATTGGTCGGTTCCGTACGATCGAGCATGTTAACAATCTTGCCTCCGCACGATGATGGATTGAGCGCCGCGTGAATTGCGATACGACCGAGAATAGAAGACGACACGGATGTGAAGCGCGCGTGGTAGGCCTCCTTGTTGCCAGGAAACACAACCACTGCGCCTGCCCCGTTGTTCTTCGCATATAAGGAAAGAAACTGCGCCCAGTGTAAGGCGAGAGAGTAATTCGAGCCGATCGCACTGAAACCTACAACAACGTCGGGACAGACCTCTGTCCATGTCCACTCGCGACCGGCCGAAGCATCAGTGAGAACGCTGCGAAACCACGGGTAAGCGACCGTCTTTGCGTAATCCGCGGGTATGGTATCGGCCATGGATTCTTCGAGAGGAGGTGTGAAGATGCCGCCGGGAATGTAGATGCCGTAGCCCTGCGAGAGTCAGTAATCGTGCGCGTGTGAAAGGTAGGAGAAGATATACCCTCGTGCCGCCAGAGTAGACGAAGGACTTTAAATTGGGAGAGAGTGTGTTCAATGCGGACGCGACACTGCGCATCATGTCGCAATTGATCCTGCATTCCTCTTGGTGGTTCTCATCATGCGGCGCAAACACTGTTTTTGTTAGCAGAGGCCATTGTGTGTCTGGACAAACTATGCTCACCAAAATAAAAAACATGGGTCGTTTTCTCGATCCCAGCCACGTTATCCCTCAATTGTTCCTCTAATTTGCCACTTTTGAGATCTACGCCTGATACAAGTTGGACTTTTGGTCTTTCATTCGACTCTTTGGGCCAAAATGTTCGCTGCGCGTCCAGAGGGCGATTGCTCACAGCTGTGACGCTTGCAAAGGTGTTGGGTGCAGGGTAGCTCGAGAGGAGTTGATTGACCGCGGCCCAGCCGATCAGGCCTGTCGCGCCAAAGACGAGAGCGTGGTTTTGGGGGGCAGACATGGTAAAGAATACGTAGGATGTGGTCTCGTAGAACTGATGGTTGACCAGTGCATTGGTGTTGGTATTTATCCAAGCGTTGCTCTCATCATACCGGACTGTTCTCATCATGGCTCATCGATCTCCACTGCCCAAAACAGCTCGCCGAACACGGCCTGACTCGTTAACTTGGCTTAGTGTCGCGGAACCTGACTAGGAGATTTGCTAGTTTAGACCCAAGAGCTTGGTGGTCTTTTGTCTCACTTCAGACAGGCGTACACGGACAGGGCTTGGCCCACCGTGCCCACAGATCGTCATTGGCTTCAATCAACATGTCAACCTGCGACGTACGGAGTGCAACGCTACAACCTTGAGATTCCGGGTTTAGGGAGTATCTGTCAAATCAAAGGTATAAAGAAACAGTCACTGAGCTCACGAAAACGCAGTGTGTGTCCCAGTACGAGCGTCTAGCTGTTGAACACCATCATGCACACCAGCCGGAAGTATAGCGAAACAAGTGTAAGCATAAACTAAATCGACATAGCTATTATTTGACAAACATCGCTTAGGAAGCCAAGGGTAGACGATACTGGACCGCGCCCCTACAGAATACATACCATTGCGGCTAAAGAAAGAACGAGGCCAATAACATTATTTCCAATCTTCACTCCAGCAGAGTTATCTTTCTTACCATCCCCGCTACCACTATCTCCGCTACCACCAGTCCTCGACTCGGAATACCAATCGCTGGAGTTCCATTTCTCAAACGTCAACCCAGGATCAAGTCGGGGCTTCAGATCAAAGTCAGCCGCAGTAGCCTTTCGTGAACTTGTCGTTCCGTTCCAGCAATGCTTGCTGAAACACTCATCACATTGCTTGGGTAGATTAATATCCACCCTTCGTAAGGAACCCTTGATAGCTGCACAGGCGAGACATGCGGGCCAGTTCTCGTCGACGCTTCCATTGCCGTATGTAGCTACTTGGAAAGCGTTGTCGAAAGCAATGTCGAGCTGGGCTGCGGTGAACTCTGATTGCGTGTAGGAGTAGTTTGTGTAGCCTGACCAGGGAGCGTTAGGAAGCCAGAGAAGGAGAGGAGTTTCATCACTGGCGTTGCATCCAAAGAAAGTAGGCTGGAAAGAGAGGTTCTGGGCAACAATGGTGTTGACATCGGGAATTTCGGGAAAGGGGATGTCGCCTTGAGAGGCAGCGAGAGCGGTGTCTGAAATGTTAGTGTTGATCTTGAGCAATGGGCAAGGACTTGTGCGACTTACTTCTCAGGTTTGTTCCATTAACCCACGAGTTGGGCGCATCAGATGATGCTTCGTATACAATTATCAAATCGAGCTTTCGCTCGGGAATGATTAAAGGACGGAGAGGATTAGTGTCTAGAGAAAGACTTCCATCGATCTGAATAAGTTAGCAGAGATCTATACACGAGTTGGCTGAAACCTACAAGTAGAAGCTCCGAAACATCCTTCATGTCGTCGTTGTAATCCTCAAATGGGTTAGGATAAGTCGCCCACAAGGACTGGTTGAAGGTCAAGTCAAAGTATAAGGCTGTCTGATTGACCAGTTCCACCAACGGGTTATCATATTCATCATTCGGGATAGGAACATCATTGATGTCCGGGTTCGCCTTTTGTCTCTTGTCCAGCCAACGCTTTGCAAAGATCGGAACCCCATAGAAGGAGTCGATGAACCATGCGGTAAAAGCGTTGGTAGTGGTTCCTTGCATGAGAGTAAGTTTATCAAATCCTTCGACGCACTCGCTTCTGTTCTGCGGTTTGCCATCAGACATGGGTGTGCCGAGATACTTGGTTGATATGAAAGCTTGCACACGGCCACCAGCCCAAGATCCAAACTCGTAGGGCGTGACTTCATAGGCGGTCAAGTTGAAGAGGTTGGAAGTGTTAAGAGTTGGGTACATGAGCTTTCCGATCTCGGGAGATTTGCCAGGTACGACTTCTGCAAAGCACAGGATGGGCATGGGAGCATCGCCCATAGCGAAAGCCGTCCCGTTGTCGGCAATGTCGGAGTAGTTACTGAACAGTTTATCCTCGGGAAGCCATGTTCCCCAGAACTGGCCAAAGGTATCAGCCACAGACACTGGGAAGCCGGCTTCATCTTTGGCGCCGGCGTTTTCGAAGATGGTATTGAAGAAGTCTGTCTGGTTACCATCAGGACCTTCAGCATAAGAAGTTGAGAAGTTGGTGGCTTTTTGAATGTTGTCTGTTGTAGTGAAGTTGTTTGCCGCCCTGAAAAGTGAGTAAGAAGGTTCTAAAGATGGAGCTGTGAACTTACAGGAGAGAGACAGTGACAGCACCGCCACCTGAGAGACCAGTGATATAGGATAGAAGTTGAGTGAGACCTCCAGTACGAGCAGCAATGGCTGCATCGGAACGAGAATCAAAGGCCTTCCAGACACCAAGACCACCTAGCCCAGACTGAGTACCACCGCCCGAGACTGAAAGACCAACGATTGGGACGTCTTCCTCCTTGAGCTTGTCCATGTACTCTTTGATGTCAAAATCGCTGATCTTGACTAGTTTCAAGTAATCCTCGAGGTTAGGCATCATCTGCTTTGCTCTGCGTTCTCTCCATGAACTTTCTTCATCAGACAAACCCTGGACTTGTCAGCATACACCGTAAACTAATTGTGTGATACCTACATCTTTAGCAGCGCGAATCTCCAAGTTTCGTGGACATTGCGTGTATACGGGGACATAAGGGTCAGCATCAGCGCCTCCCTGAGCTGAAGCAAGAGTAGAGTATGCAGAAAGCAGAAACAGATATTGCGACAACGAAATATGCATCATGAAGCTTGCAAGTGTAATTATGGTCAGAATTTCAACGGTTTGCAATTAAAGGACCCTGAACAATGTTCTGCAGGTAGTCACACCTTGGTTTTAATATCACCAGCCATAACCATTCCACGTGAAAGGCATACCAGTAAATCGCCTCCTTTGTGTCTGATGCCGGCGTGGTTGAACGAGACTTTCCCACTAAGCAACTCCACGAAACTCAATGGCGAGATCCAGCCAACGAGAACAAGAGAAATCTGGGGTAAGCAGCCTCAATGCCTAGTGTAGTCTCTACAAGAGCTCTGCATCTGGAGGCGTAACGAATGCGAGAAAAGCCACGGCTCAGAGACTTGGTGTTGATGGAGCTGTTATCTCTTGGCGGAGGAATGATGCCGCAGACCCGAACAACTTCGGATTTTGAGGCTTTCTTAGACGAGACAGATACGTTGGGCCTATGTAGCCGTAGGCTGGCGGATTGACCATGTATGGTAAGGCGGCGATCTGCCGTGGCGTTTGCCATCCAAATCTCGCATTGGAACTCTTCTTAGGCAAATATTAACTTTTGTCTATTCCTTCTATGGTAAACCATTCAACATCTGTGTGTTTGATGCTTTCCGTATTTCCAGGGTGAAATCCCATCCCCTCTATGCAATCTGCTGGCCCCAATCTTATTGTCTCACCTGATGAAACATGTTTTACTCTTTCCATGTTCTGCTAAATCTTGTAATTAGTAAGATGAGAACGCCCGCAAAGAGGGATACGGATGTGGCTGTCAATAGTTAGCGGCGTCTTGACTGTGTCGTTAATAAACTTACTGATGGTAAACGCCCAACCCACTCCGATGCCGTCGATCATAGGGACTAGTCCACCAACACTCATGGCGCAGAAGGTGTACTGAATAACATACTTGCCCGTAATCACAGCAGTTATGTGCGTAGGACGTACTTCTGCGACAGAGTTAGCGAAACAATCATGCACAGAGACTTCAACGTACCAGCGGCGTATGTATTCAATCCACTGAACGCTGCCATGAGCCCAAATCCCTCAATGAATGAACTGATGATTGGTAACGCCATGCCACCTATTTTACGCTGAACACTCCATGCATATAGCAGAGTTCCCAAAGGCAAAATGACCAGAACACTGGGCAAGCTGCTGTTCAACCGATCTTCGGGACGTCTTTCTCCGTTTCGCTTGCGTATATATCTCTTGACCATTATATCTGAGACCTTTCCACCTACCGTGCTTCCGACGAGGAAGCCCGAACCTGGAGCAAGATAGAACAAGCCGCTGGACAGCGGAGTAGTGAGATTGAAACGAGGATTGATGACACGACGAACGGAGCTGAGAAGGCCGTATTGGTTGAAGCCCAAGAGACCACAAGCGATATTCTATTTATGTGAGCTCGTTCCTACTCGTAGGGTTGGTTACACTTACAGCAAGAATGACTTTGGGATATGCATATTGGCTAAAGACGCGCATAGGATTGAATGCTTGCACAATCTCATTCCTTGTTCTAGGTCGAGGCTCGGCGAGCTTTGGATTCTCAACTTCTTTTGACCGAGGGATGAACAATAGAGAAAGAATGAGGCCGAGGAGAGACATGCCGGCTTCCACACCGAATATAACCCTCCAACTTGTGTATGTAGCAATTACACTACCAATTAGAGGTGCTATACCAGGTTAGTCAACGTTGTTAGTGTAGTCTTCGGTTGACTTACCAATAGAGTTGGAAGAAACACAACTCCCCAGAAAGAAGCCAACAGCCGTTCCGCGAGCCGTCTGTTGAGCATTAGTTATAACCTTCTTCAATCCTGGGAATTACATACAGGATCAAAGATGTCGGCAAGGATAGTTTGTCCCGCTACTAAAAAGAACGGCCCTGCAGTCCCCCCAATGACCCAAAGAGATGCGAACCCAGCCATATTCGGCACCACAGCGCATCCGATCGCACATAGACAGAGCACGGCATTTGCAGCAAGATAGGTGGCTTTTCGACCGATGATAGTGCTGATAGGTAACCAGATCAGCCCTGATAGAGCTTGGGCGACGAAGACTCCAGCGTTGAATGTGGTGATGGTAGTCAAGGGTACGTTGAGATCAGATGCCACTTCGATGTTAGCAGGCATGATGGCTGTGCTCCAGAATGTCATGGGTAGAGGCATCCAGCAGACAACGAAGAGGATGACCCATTTTCGCCAGGTGGGTATCGAGGCAACATCATCGTCTATTGCTTGGACTTCTGGTGAAGGTGATGGCTCTTGAGTAGGTAGTAACTCGTCATCCGTTCTGGTCTTTGGTTCACTCATAGCGACCGTTTGAAAGTGATAAAAAAATTAGGGTAAATCATATGAACTAAGAAATTAACAATGGTATGGATAACAAAATCAACAAAAAAATTGTGTATTATAAGCTCTGTTAAACACTTGATAATGGAGTGCCAGTCTATATTTATTGAACTCAAACCCGACAGGAGTCTGAAAAGAATTCCATTACCAAATACCTTCTTCTTTAAGGAGCGTACTCTTACTCATTTACATGCCAACATGTGGACCTTCCAAGACTTCATATAGCGGTGTCGGCTCCTTCAAGTACGATCATCATGAGAGTCGTCTAAAATCCGTTCAATTTCCATGATTTCTTCGGCCTGACTCTCAGATCCGCCGACGAACCCGAGGTTAGTATGACAATGCTGACTCATCCCGGTCAAATCGAATTTTTTCGCCGCAAAGAATCGGCACGTTACACCGTTATTCCCACTCTGTAGCACGTCACGCGAGCAACAGTCGAACAAAGTAAGTCAGTCACTTCCTATAAACGGAAGGTTGTAGATCCAAGCGGGGAATAGATCGAGTTGTCAGATTGGTTAAGATTGCTTTGCGGCGCCGCGTTACAAAAGCCCGATCTCTTGAGTTTATTGGCCTTGTCAATCCTCGGGTTACGCCATGACTTCCAACGATGACAGCCCTCGTGATTCGGAGCTTGAAAGTAGGGATGATGTCGGCTCTTCGAATCTTACGCCTTTGAGCACGACGGCAAAACGACAGAGAAAGACAAAGTCGACTGCGTGCGTAAGACAGGTCCTAATCTGGAAAAAGAACTCGCTAACTGAACTGTATTCTAGATGTCGAAGGTGCCATTCTCGCAAAGTTAAATGTTCCGGTGGCCAACCTTGCCAGAATTGTCGACAGGCGAGTAAAGGCGCCGAGTGCTCTTATCCACGTAAGAATAGACTCGTCAAAGTCAGCCAGCAGTATAGTTGCCTTTCATTCCTCCATTCCTTCCCCGTTCTCATCAATTGCAACAGGTACATCGATGATCTCGTTGCCGAGAATAAACGTCTTCGTGATCAAAATGCAGACCCCAAATCCCATCCCGAGACCACTATTCCAGACGTGCCCCTACCTTCTACCAACCAAGTAGAAGCACCTTCCACATTACAGGGAACGTTGCTTGAAGAACGACCTTGGTTCTTTGACATGAACGTCCTTCATACCCCTGTCCTCATCGGCGAAGCTTCCGATGCTGCCTTTGCCACTCGCTTTCGGCAAGCTATCTCGGAGCCGGGACATAGTCACATACCCAGAGTCAACTATGCACCAGATGAGACACTCCTTGCTCTCTCAGATGAAGACTGTCCCTGGCCTATTCCATCTCGGGCACGACTTCTCGTCAATGTTGCTTTGAAGTATGTTAGCCGAGGCTACTACATCGTGCGCAAGAGTCAGATATTAGAAGGCCTCGAGCAGACGATTCTGAACCCTCATTCTACGGATTCACTACTGAAAAGTAAATTGTGGGTTCTATTCGCTATAGGTGAAATGTACTCGACAAGGACAGCGGCAAAAGACAAGAACTTCCCTGGTATGGCGTACTTTGCCAGGTCTACTAGGATACTCCGTATCATTAGTGAAAGGCCACGCATTGATGCCATCGAAATCCGTTTACTGCTTGTACGTCTACCTTACCAATCATAGAAAGATATGACTAACTTTCCAGTCATTCTATTCACTTGCTTTGAACCGTCGATACACAGCCTATGCTCTAGCAGGCTCATCAGTTCGACTCAGTGTAGTCATGGGTCTGAATCTGAACGTGCCAGAGTCACAGCTACGCGATGCTGGCGCTCGAGAACATAGAAATCGCGTATGGTGGACAGCCTACAGCTTCGATCGCATGTGGGCATCTAGACTGGGTCATCCTGTAGCCATACGCGAAGACGAGATACAAGTTGACTTGCCCACCGATCCAGTCCTTGAGACACCTTCAGACGATTTTACAGACTCGTCGTACTTCATCGCCAGTATACGGCTTGCTAGTCTAGCTGCAAAGGTTATTAATTCGATCTACACGAGGCGACCTCAGCAGAAGACCCTTTCGCAAAGGGTACAAGAGGCGTTGAAAGATTTGAGAGCGTTTGTGGAAGAATTACCTGCTCATTTGCACATTGAGCCAACTGATGCTCCCGAACCAAGTCCCAAGCCTCTTTCATTGCACTTGTACTTCAACCAAGTAAGGATTCCACCACAAGAATGAACACATCTGACAAATATAGGTTGCCATCACGGCTACTCGGCCTATTCTTCTCCACGTCCTTCGAACCCACGTTGCAGCATGGGACACGCAACCACGTACTGAGCCTCAAATTCCCGTCTCAGCAATGACCTTATCGGAAGCCTGCGTCCGTTGCGCACGACACTCATGTCGACTGCTGATTGAATGCTGGATCGACGGTTCTTTTGCAACATTTGACTACTTTTACACGCAATATCTCTTTGCGGCAGCCACAGTCCTTGCCATATCGAGCCTCATCGATGGCAAAGAATCGCGCAGCGACAAGGAGCAATTCGAGTCAGCTGCGCAGTTCCTTGCCCAACTGAAAGAGAATGGAAACTTTGCAGCGGAGGAATTCTGTAGGCATATTGATGCTATGAAGGTTTGCATGGCAACGCGACGAGGACAGTTTGCGCCAGACGCTGTGATGCAGCAGTTCGAAGGGATCGATGTGGGGGGGTTTTCCAACCCGACAGCTGGGATGGCGCTGTCAGAGCCTTCATTGCAGGAGCTCTTATCGCAGCCAGTACTCGATTTGCAGTTTATCGATGCGTCGATGTATCAGGATGGAGCGCAAGGACTGTACTGGCCTGACATAAGCCCTGAGAGTTGGTCTGCTACTGGCTGGACGCCGGGCGGATGAAGACCTTTAAGTCCTATGTACAACACATTGTAAAAGTTATCGTGTCTAAAAAGTTTAATATGATTGAGGTTTCAAGGTTACCTAGTCAACCTGTCTTCGAAAGACAACTATCAAACTCGGTAGCTGTGACCGGTAAACTTCGGCGTCTCGGTATCTGTGGATACAATATGAGAGATATACCCGCTTCCGAATTGATCCAAATGTATCGGTATTGTCAGGAGACAAAATGTCACAAGTCGATATCAACTTGAAATGTGGTGTGACTATTGCTTCTTCTTGGAGTCGTAAAAACGCGGGCACGTATCGGAAGCTCGGCCTAGAACTTTGCCCCGTGGGGTCTTTAGTCTAGGACCAGGACATGGTCAACGTCACTCACATGCTTGTACTACGCAAGTTAGATTGCGGCTCCGAGACATGCACGCACTACCTAAAACGTCAACCCCAACCTCAGAAATGGTGAGACTATTGAGGGACATAAATACTGCCTTGGCACCTGGAACCTTGAAATCTCTCTCCATCTAAGTTACTGCATATCTACCAGATCTTATCTTATCTCTGTCCCCCTAATCTTGAGTCATTGAAATATCTCAACCATGTCCATCGTCCAGCCCATCATCAGAGACGAACTATTCGTTCAAGATGATGACGACTGGGACTCAGTCCACCACGTCGAATGGGAAATTGATGCCAACTTCTACACGGGCAATAACACGAGACCCAGAACGCCCCTCAACAAAGCAATAGCAGACCATGAAATAATAATCGCCCGCGCCGCAGCGCTCATAATCCGCGCATCGCTCAACAATATTCCAATGGATATCCCGGACTTTGACCCTACCTCACTTACAGGTTCCAGAAAAAGCTTGTACCAATGGATGAGTGCCTACAACACTTCTCAGGCGGGCAAATTGGTATTGAGTGATGTTACGATGACTGTCATGATCGAAATTCTTTCCTCCTTAACACAAATGGGTCTCGCGGGAGAGATACTTGCCAAGATTGGTCCCAATCTCGGAGGTATCTTCCAAGGAACTATTGATCCTATCGAGTCACTGGTAAAAGACGACAAACTTCATCACATGTTAGATGGTATGGAGCTCGTGCAGAAGATGAAGGCTCACCTTGGAGAATATCTATCTTATTTTTCGACTAAGAAATCTGTTCGAAATGTCCTTGAAGTCGGAGCTAGCACGAGCAACATGACAGAAACTCTCGTCACTGCATTTTCTAGTGAAAAGGGTGTCTGCTACAGCATCACAGACCGATCGCTTCCGGTGCTGGAGCAGATAAAGCCCTCACTGAAAGGTTCGTTCAAGCTCAAAGCTTTCGACGTCAACCAGGATCCCCTTGACCAAGGATTCAGCCCAGCGTCTTTCGATGTTGTCATCGTCAACAATATTCTATATACAGCGAATTCGTTAACAGAGGCTCTCAAGAACCTGAGAAAACTCATCGTTCCCGGCGGCGCCCTTGTACTTGTCGGACTTACAGATATTTCGCCAGCCTATAACCTCGTATTGGGTATGAACGAGAATATTTGGTCTGGTATGTCCACCAAGAAGTTCTATCAGGCAGCAATTTACTAACAAAATTGTAGAGGCACGATTTGGTCCGCTGGAATATCCTTCTGTGAACGAGTGGAATAAGGTTTTGCAAAGCAACAACTTCAGCACACTCGAGCCGGTGACAAAGACATTTGACTTTATAGGGCAATCATCCTATTGCGTGGTTTCAACGGCCTTAGCATCTACCCAGAATCTAATGGTCAATATTTTGCCTTGTGCCCAGGACAAGGTTTTCAGCTTTGCGAACCAACTCTCAACAGCTTTAGCAGAAGATGGCACCGCATCAACTTTCTCACCAACCTTCCCTAATAATATCTCGCCACGTTTCATCTACACTGTCATTGATGATGGCTCTACGCCTCTAATCGAGTACAAAAAGCTCATTGGGGTCAATAACATTCTGTGGATTAGCATGAAGACAGACGGCACCGAGCCTCGAGACATGGGAGAGGTACAACGCTTTGCACGCAGTGCTCGTAAAGACAACGACGCTATCAAAGTTGTCACACTTGATGTAAAACCGAGGTTTCCAGATCTTGCGGATATCTTGAACGTTGTCAAGAGGATTATAAAAGTGTCGTTTCAAGAGGATCGAGGCACACGGACGGAACTTGAATACGAGTATATCAATGGCAAGGTACTTGTACCACGTGTGAAGCTATCAGAAGTAGCTACCAAGTAATAGAATAGGAATATTACTATGCATTTGCGCTTACGAATCCATTATCTCTATCATATAGCTACTTTCCACACAATCCTTTTCTTATTTAACGTTGCAGGATATAGACGCTGGAAAGATTAAGCATTATGACTCTTTCGTTCCTGAGGTACTGAAGAATTTTATAGACAGCCACAGTTCAGGTGTTTTATCAAGTATAGCCACTGAGTAATGAAATTATGATACATATGGTTTATATAAATGAACTGTATTTCACATTTCAATGACAACAGTGGATCAATGTGAGGGTATTTATGTGAATATGGTTTCTTATTTGATACATTTGTAGATGTCACGAAACCTTCATGGGAAAAACTTTAGAATGATATTTTCCTTCGACATATTTAAATGTCAATTCTTCTACTATTTTTCTTATCCATCCAATTCACACACCGATTTTATTATCACAGTTTTCACCTCTTCTGTTCCTCACTAAACAAGTCTTATCAATATTCTATCCATCAACATGTCGGAAACATTGAAGAACCAAGAGGCTATCCTTCGAACTTGTTCTTACCACCGAAGCCTATACTATTTCCCACTCCTCCAAACGAACCCAAGAGAAGCTCCCGATACACTATTTAAGTCTTCACCAACCACATCATCGTCTTTAGCACTGGGAACGCCAAACATCACAGCACCGTTATGCAAGCTGCCATCGGATGTAATTTTCAACATCTTACAGCAATTAGACGTCGAGTCTTTCCACAATTTCCGGGATACCAGCCGCCAAACGCGTTTCATTGCTAATGGGGTCCCCCAATACCGATGTGTTGTACAGCACGGCTTCAAGGGTATCAAGGCGCTTGCTCGAACAGGTTTGAGTCATAATGTGACATACGGTGACCTTTACCGTGCTCTCATTGCAGAGCAATGCGCCATGTGTGGGGAGTTTGGATGTCTCCTTTTCCTCCCAACCTGCACTCGTTGCTGCTACAACTGCCTTCGGGAAGAACCAGAGTTAGCTGTGGTAGAAAACTACCATATTTATCACATCGAACAACTCTTGGGTCAAAGCATGGATAAAGATATGACCAGCCAAACAGGTTGTCGTATTTTAGCAATCCAGAATTGGGCTAATCCCAGAACGATGCTGAAAGAAGCTGTAGGTATACTGGCAACAGACATACCCAGAAGGGTCCGGTCACTTGCCCATACCAAAGGCAATCGTGAAGCCGCTCTTCACAAAGGCTGGCTGCACTATCGCTCAGCAGCATGCATCGCATACCCTACGCTAAACCGATGGACAATGAAGGTTCAGCGTGGAATAAGTTGCAAGGGATGTGAAAAAGCATTCGTCAGTGGGCGGTTCAAGGAGATGAGTCAGGACTTGGCAATACCTGAGATTCCATTGAGTTGTGTAGAGCGCGATATATCCTTTTCTGAGGCCGGTTTCCAGAGGCATTTTGAGTCGTGCGAGCATGCCAAGAAGATCTGGGAAGATAGCGAGTATGGATCAAAAGACACCAACGACTCGAAAACAATAAAGAATGGAGGGCGACTCATTGGGAGACCTGAAGTGTCTGAGTATACGACCTGGCATGAATCCACGTTCAATACTTTGTTGGAGAAAGCATATGGTTGGGGAGACTGATAGTTTCTCGATGGTTTGGGGTTTGGGGTTAAAAAGATATATTATGCTGTCACGATTTAATAATGCTCGAATAGATTCTATCACATCTGCTTGGTGCTATAATTCACTCATCTAATTCGACAGACGTTTTCTAGTGATTGATATGGCATCAAAGTTTTAACATGCGGCTGCTGATGGAAGAGGAATGTCATTCAAGCACTGCCTCTCTCTCTTAGTTCATGGCATGCAAGGGTGTTGGCGTCGGGATCCTTCTCGTTTTCGCTTACAGTCGCTCTAACTGTTTTCGTCAACCCATTCGAAGTTCAGAGCCACTCGGACACATATTCGGAGCCTCCTATTGGTTGGACTCGGACAGTTCTAGGGCTGAGACGTTACCGTGCAAATGCCGCTCTACCCGATGACGAAGTGGCCGATCCAAGTTGAAGTTAAATGGTCTTTGGAGGTTGATATAAGAATGACAGCGTTGCTCCCAACTTTGGTCTGGATCATATCAAGTCATTAAACCTACACACTCAACAACAGACCACTATCTTCATAAAAAACTTGTTTCTTTATTCATCTTCATAATGTCTTCCAGCAAAGAAGCAGAGCATGCCACCAACCAGACCCAGCCTCAACAAGCTCCAGCTCCCGCATACACAGAAGCTGGTCCCTCATCTCAAGCTCAAGCTCAATCAAACGACAAAGTACCCACTGCAGAGAACCCGTTTGACTTTCCCGAATCGTCTCTCCCCACATACTCTGAAGTTTCAACAAGCAAGGAAGCTCCCATCGCCATCCCACAAGAAACACCTTCTCAAACATCTCCATTTCTCAAAGCTTACGCGCCCGCACTTCTTGGTCATGGTATCACTCAAGAAGCGTGGTCTGCGTTTCTCGATACCATCTCGGCTTTCATGACCGCCAAAGTCGGTGAGAAGGCTATCAACCATGCTGGAGACGTGGCCAAGACTGTGGGCCAACAACCAGTTTCATATGTCAAGGGAGTTGGAAACCACGCCAAGAGCGTTGGGAAGAACATTGCTGCGAATGCAAAGAAGGGAAACATCATTGGTGCAGCATTTGGAGTCGTCGGTGGCGTTATATCTATTCCCGTAGGCGCTGCCCTAGGAGCCGTGGGAACCATTGTTGGACTACCTGGACGAACAATCGCAGCAGCTGTGAAGAAGCCCAAAACACCTGCTGAAAGAGCTGTCGCGTATGTCACAGTTGCAAATCACGACTGGTTGAACAAGAGAGGTCTTCATGCTACTCTGGTCAACACTGAGCAGCTTTCCGAGGTTGTTGGAGTATCTGTCAAGGCGATACTGGAAGCTTCGGCGGAGGGAAATAAGAGTGCTGGACCTTTAGGGCCTATGAGTGCTCTGAGTGAGCATATCGCCCATCTTGAGGTGAATGGGCCTGGTGTTGTTGATATTGGAACAGAGACATGGTGGTTGACTGTGGTTCAAATTGAGGCTGCATCATGAGATTAGTTGAGGCTATGTGACCTTTGTCGCGTCGATATAGAGATTTATTTATGTCATGTTGATATTGTCCAATTTCGTTGATTATTTGCGTTGTTGAAATCGTCTACCAAGATTAAATTCGGGTCACGGTTATTTACCCCGCATGCACAAAAAGTGACATCTCGTGAACTAAAGTCGCGTCAGCCGATTTCGCTCACAAGACGCACAGAAGCTGAGTCAACAAAGCACATGCCACTATTCCCTTGTCTTTATTTACCGACCTATATCCTATTATCCTCCCTCAATTGTTCTGGTAGTGCAAACTTTACTAAGCTAGGCTCTTCTTCTGCAACGCCATGGCACCAAGCGCGCAAGCCGTTTCGAGCTATCTTTCCAGCCTCTTCAGCCTCGCCGGCAAAGTCGCTGTCATCACTGGAGGAAGTTCCGGAATAGGAAGAGAGATGGCCATCGCGTTGGGACGTTCTGGATGTCGGATTGTTCTCATTGCGCGAAGGCCGAAACCCCTGCAGGATACCATCGATCATCTCGCTGATCTGCATGTCACGGCTGAAGCAATCGTCGCTGATCTCGGCAGCCAGGCTTCTGTACGAGATGCCATCCAAGCTATCAAGGCGACGGTCGGGTCACCTGATATCCTCATCAACGCTGCAGCCGTCAATTATAGACCTCATATGAACGATCTTTCTCAAGGAGCCTGGGATGAGACAATTGCCGTCAACCTTACCGCGCCCTTCGCTCTAGGACAAGCGTTTGGACCAAAAATGGCAGAGAATGGCTGGGGTCGCATCATCAACATTATCAGCCAACAGGCCTTCCGGTCGTACGGCAACAGTGGTGCATATGGAGCATCAAAAGCAGGTCTGTTGGGTCTGACACGATCACAAGCAGAAGCGTGGTCTCGCCATGGGGTTCTCTGCAATGCTATCGCACCAGGCGTCGTCGACACACCCATGACTCGCGTTGCATTTAACGACCCTGCAAAGGCCGAGGCTCATGCAGCAAGAACTATGGTAGGGAGGAATGGTCTGCCAAGAGATTTTGCGGGGATTGCTGTGTATCTAGCGAGTGACGCAAGTGCTACAGTTACAGGGCAGACAATCTTTGTGGATGGAGGTTATTCTTCGACATGACTAGAGGAGCGGTATCTCAGGATTGGATAGGCGTCAATGATACACCACGATATAGAGGGCGACTGGAGGAATTTCTGTTTCACTTGAATCGTAATTAAGAATACTGGCATAATGAAACGTGTCATACAAGTCATTTGAACTGTGGGTTTACTGTCAAAGACTTGATCATACTGAGGGAATGTTGTAATCACATATAGCCAGCTGCCAGATTGCTAATAGGCACTGCTATATTCCACTTTATTGAGGGTCATATTTGTGGTTTGAGTTAAGTTGGCCTTTAATCGTAGTAACAAATGAAAGATAGTGACTTGACATCGACAAAGCCGGTCTTCCCTGTCACATTCATTACCCTGTAGAGAGAATGCCGGCATATCTTGCATAGGCTGGCTGCTAATGTAAAAAGAACCCCGCTTTGTTCCATAAAGTCAGGCCATGTTTTCATCACCAACAATCAACTCAAGCAAGATTTTACCAAACAACTTCTTTCAACCTATCAAGGTATAGCATGTTTGATGAAGAAACTTGCAAAACATGTCACAGCCTGAGTCTCTTTATCATGCTCAGCTATCAAAAAACCAAATACGCCTTCTTTGCCTCAACACGGACACATCAAAATCAGATGCAGGCTGCCTCGAAATAGTGTCACTCGACGATGCACCATCATTTTACGCCATCAGTCACTGCTGGGGTACCCAAGCTCAAGATACTGTTGTCAGAGTCGACGGAAAGTCATTAAATCTCACATCGGACCTGGCAGCTGGACTCAATGTGTTGCAAGAACTAGCCGCCCATGGCTCCAACTTCGACCCTCCGCTTAAATATGTCTGGATCGACAGTATCTGTGTAAATCAGCAAAGCATTTCAGATCGATCAACGCAAGTGGCCCTTATGCGCCGAATCTATTCAACATCAGTGACTACCCTTATCTGGCTCGGACCTGAACGACCTTGGACCACGTCAGCGTGGAGGCTACTGGACCAGATATATCATGTGACCAAATCGAGTTACCCTGAGGCCAAACGTGAGAAAGATATTCCCTTTGGGACATATTCAGACTCACTGCATCAGCTAACAGGCCTACCAACATGGGATAACGAGAGCTGGGGCCATCTACAACAGATGATGCATCTGGATTGGTTCTCTAGAGTCTGGGTTATACAAGAGGTCGTTCTGTCCCCCAAAGATCCCTTCGTAATCAATGGAAATCATCTCTACCCATGGAACACATTGCAATGGGCAAGTTCATGGATGCGTCGAACAGGATACATGAGACTACCGCAGATTCCCGAGACATTACTCAACGTAAGTAACATGGGTAACCTACGACACTGCCGGGCAAACTGGCCACTGGATGCTTTGCTATCGTTCACAACGACCAAGTTTCACGCCACAGATCAGAGAGACAAGATATTCGGGCTTCTTGGTATCGCGGCAGAGTGTCAAGATCCGTCACGGATTCCGCCTGCGTTACGTCCAGACTATAGCGTCAACTTGACAGAGACATATCTAAAAGTGGCCCGTTTCATGCTAGAGAATGGTAGCTCACTCGCCGTACTGACCCGGGCACATGGCTCAGATAGCTGCTCGATGAGAAAACATAGAGTGCACTATCTTGCAGACTTGCCCTCTTGGACTCCCGACTGGAGCGATTTTCAAGTTTTTAACAAGGGTATACGGACGAGTCTGGCTCGTGTGTATTTCTCTGACCCAGAGAAGCCACCAAAGTTGGGATTTGCCCCGCCTTTTGCAGCGTCGTCTGGACTTGAGTTGAAGCTACATGAACCTGAGGATATATCTATTCTCCGTATCAGTGCTGCGAGACTGGCCACTGTAACCCATTGTTATTACTTTGGCGAGAATGAGGTTTCAAAAGAAGATTTCAAACACGCTATCGACCTGAACCTCCGAGAGGCATGGAACATGTCTATCTCTGTGTTGGATATAGCCGACTTGGCTTCTTGGGCAACAAGCTTCATCAAGACCACTACTGCTGAGCGGTATGATCTTCATGGACGTTCATACGAAAAGATAATAAGAGATGGCATGGCGTATCTTGTTCGGCAGTTCGACACTGAACGGATGGAAATAAAATTGCCCTCTGACGAGGATGAACGAGAAACCAACATCGACCTGCTGCGACAGCTATCGGTGGGCGGAGATGCCGAGGAATATGCCACTTTAGCTTACACTTATTGCTTCAGTAGGTGCTTCATAGTCACTTCTAACGGTAATATCGGGATTGGTCCCTCTGATTCGAAACTCGGAGACTGTGTTGTTGTCATTCTGGGCAGCAATGTGCCGTATATTCTTCGAAAGAATGGAGATTTGTGGTCTTTTATCGGGGAGTCTTACATGGAAGGATACATGAATGGAGAGGTGGCAAAATTGATCCAGAAAGGACTTGTGCAAGAGGAGACACTAGACATTGGATAGGATCATTACTACACGGCAATAAGGGTGAAGCCTAGGATATTTATCCAATATTATTCCCACTACTGATGTGATACTAACGGCAGTCTGTCATAAGAAATAAAAATGCGCAAATCTCATAAAACATGTAGAACGACCAGGGCCTTTACAGACGTTGATTGTCGAGATTAGTGACTTTCCACGACGCGTTACGCAAAATGGTGTGCTGGTAAGAGTTCCACCATTCCAAGACGCCATCTCGCGGAAGCTTTATCCACCGGAGATGCGCCTTTTCGTAGCGGGGTGATGTGAGGATTTCTCCAACATAAAGAAAGTCCCAGATGTTTCTTCCAGATCCGACGTACAAGTCCGCATTAGAGTCGAGGCGGAACTTCTCCAGGGTCTTATCGAATCGGAATTGGCCGAGACAACCTCGATGACCATTGAGATCTTCTACTAGCATTCCGATGATGGGCTTGTGTGGACGTGAAGAATCCCTGCACAGGGTTATTTCACTGATATCCTTCATGTTGCAATATGATCTGAACCAAGGTCCCTTGGCTTTGGTGCAGGCGCTCGGGAAGTCGGGAACCAGACAAGAAGGGACGGTGAGCTGTTGCTGAGATGTGACGGCGTCGCTGAATGCAATGTATCGCACTTGATCAATGTTGTCGTATGTCCAGTCATTGATATAGACTTGCGAAGCATTTGCTGAGGGTGTTGCCAATTTATGAAATGCCAGGATGTCAGCTCGGGAGACAGTGGCTCCGAACAAAGTGGCTCTCCCTTGGTTTGTCATAAACTGTGAAGGCCAGGTTAGAGAGTGTACAAATAGGGAGCAAGGGCCGGTCATACCACCAAACTGCCTGAGTCTGCATCGTCAAAGTGATAATCTTTTCCATGCCTTCGACAGATGTCTGTCAAATATTCTCCCTCATCCAGTGGCATGTAGATGAAGAAGCCACAAGGCCATGAGTAATCTATCTCAGCATAGAACTTAGCTTTTTCGCCAGATCTATGGGCATGTACAGTAGCTGTGCGATGCCCATCAGTGACCACTGTATACCCAGTGATACCATCAACATTGCAGTCGAACGATGCCATCCGGACATCGCTGTGTTCGAATTCCAGCCCCTGACCCAAGTTCTGAAGATCTAAGATGTCGGATGGATGCTCGAGATTGGCCCAGCGCGTGTCATCGCTGATGAGACGACGAGGTTTCCTAGGGACAACAATGTCACCCACCATTAATCCCTGGAGACTTGTTAGTAGGTAAGATTCTGTTATGGACGCCTGCTCACATTTCCGCTGATGATAATCGTTTCAGCATCAGGGATGTTTCGCCAAAAGCAATTCTGGATTGGACCAGGACCGGACAAAGGCGCATCGAATGGACATAATTTGACCGCCCGAACACCTCGATAATCGTGCGCAATGTAAAGTCGGCTGTGTGTTTGTCCCTCTTTACTGAGTAGAGTATATCCTTCTCTGCCTGGAACGGGAGAGTTGGTCAGACTCTTCACATAGCGTACGCCATCGACAACGGAATAAGTCGCATATACCGCCAAGTCCAATCTGATTGACTGAGGGGCGACGCCCAATCCCAAGGACTGTTGCTGGTTTGTGATGGTAGCACATTCATGGACAAGCAACCCAGCTATATTGTGCAATACCTCAGGGGGAAAATGCACCTGGAGAATACTATCCAGTCTTTGCGCTAGAAAATAGTTGGTTCGAATTAGACGGCGATTCTGCTCACGGAATGAAGGTTCAAACTTGAAGCATCCAGTGGACACAACTCTGAAAACGTTATGCTGTTTGAACTTCCGACACTCGGCATGGAAAAAGGGAGTGAGTTGGCCCTTGTATTCGCAAGGCTGACCGCAGGCGTGTATGAAGGCGTGGTTTACTCTGTCGTATGTTTTACTCATTGAATCAAAAGAGAATTCCGAGGAGAACGTTTCCACTCTGTCATCTGACATACGTGCGACAACCATCTCGTCGTCCTCCAAGTTGAACAAACAAAGTCTGCATCTGGCGTCACTCATACATCGACGTCGAGGTTCTGGGATCGTTTCGTCCTCGCCTGTGACAATCCTGAACGCGCTGTCGAAGTCATTGGCGAAGTCACAGGCGTCCGTGAAGGGGAAATCCATTGAGAAGCTGGCACAGGTCACCACCAGGCTGTAGGATAGAGATAAGAAAAGGTTTGCAGTAGAAGCTTTGCAGATGATGAAGGTGGACAGGATGAATGTTCATGAAAGAGATGAAGATTGTCTTCTCAACCACCCAACAAATATTACCCAAGTCATACGATTTCCGTAAGCCGGGGCGGTGTAATGTTTGCCCGTGTGTTACACAAGTTTATCTTTTGGCAATGTGTTACCAGGAAGCATTGTGATGTCAGTATAACGCCAAATTGATCACTCCATTTGGTGGTTGATACAACTTCAAAGACGATCGACTGATTACATGTCAACGATTAAAAGCCCGGAAAGAGTGATGAGTGTATTAGTATGTTTTTATTTTATCTTGATTCAACATTTTTGGCTTATAGCATTCAGGCAAGAAATATCACAGGACTTATGTTACACAAACCTCACCATCCTTGCACTCAACCTGGGCACTCCGTTGCATCAAAAATTAAGTACATGTACCTCATAACTTGGATGCTTCAAAAGTGCCATGTCTTCCTACCCCGCCACTAAAAGCTGCAGCACCCTTGACACTCTCCGTATTGATGACCTTGACGCCATTCTCATACTCATTCCTCAGAGCATCCTGAAACGAAGTGGCGTTATATACAGCGTAGTAACAGCTAGATCGATCAACATTCATACAATTTTGGGGAAATGTCAAAAGCTGTTTTGCAATCTTGGTAGCTTCTGCCAATGCTTGACCCTTGGGGACAATTCGATTGGCAAGACCAAACTGCAGTGCTTCATCAGCATTTACAGCTCGTCCTGTGAGGATCATATCCATGGCTCGACCCAGACCAATTATAGCTTGGAGTCGAACTGTACCGCCGTCGATAAGTGGTACGCCGAATCTGCGGCAAAACACACCAAAGACAGCATCTTCTTCAGCGACGCGGATGTCGCCTATAAGTGATAGTTCCAATCCGCCAGCCACCGTGTATCCTGAAACTGCACTGATGACGGGTTTCGTGACCTGCATTCTCGAAGGACCCATCGGACCATTGTTTCGACCATTAACTTCATGTGCGGGATCGACAGTCGGACCTTGATATTCTACAGACTCTGGGCCTGAGTTGTACTTTGCGACTTCATGAAGATCAAAACCAGCACAGAAAGTGCCATGGTCGCCATAAAGAATACAGACTTTCTGAGTTATATCATTTTCGAAGGCTAAGAAGGCTTCGGCAAGTTTCCTAGCGGTGGCTCCGTCTACTGCATTCTTTCGATGCGGTCGAGAGATGGTGATAGTTGTAATACCATCTGCGGTTTGAGTAGCTTGGACAGCGTGAGGCTCTGTATCGGTCATTTCTGGACAAATGGGATTATGAAACAAAATCACAACTGGTACCGTAGACCTTGACTCCATACCATGATGCGGGGCGATATCTTGAATGGATTATATGCAAGTGGTGATCGGCAATCACGGGTTGTCGACCCGCAATAGCCGAGGCTGAGCGTCTAGAGTCCTTTCAAGATCACCATTCGGCTATGCAGATATAGCTACGATTTCCAATTACTAGTCCAGACAAAGAAGAAGGATGGTCTATCAAGCCCACCTTGGCATTGATGATGTTTGTGCCTGTGATGGGAGTCATATTCATGCCTGGGTTCCTAGGCTTGTAAGCCCATACTCGCTTGATAGAGATTGATCAACTTCAGGGTTGACTGTATTCTTTCCGCCAGTCTCTTCTATAGTTCTCAAAAAGTGTTTGCAATTATTACACACTTCAGACTTTGCATTCTTGTCACGGTAACTACTGTATCACTCGACTTCAAGTTGTTGAAGTCAATAAACCCGACCAGTTTGTATCCATTTGAAAACTGGTAATCTTTATTTCTGGGGTCGTTTTCACATGCAGTCTTCATGTTTTGTTATACGATTTGTAGGTACGTAAAACTGAGACGTCTCATGTCTCCTGATGTCTTCAGTTACTAACCGAGTCTGGGGACAGTTGCATAATCTAGTTTCTACTTCTTTCCAGCATTTGAACTGCAGCTGCGGATACCAGGGCACATATCTGCTTCTTCATAGGCTTGCTCATTCGTCCTGTTATCACAACTTTACCTCTCCTATCCTATCCCGATACTAATTGCCGAGTACATACCTTTTGTGTCCCTTGACGACCGTCTTTGCGGTTTAATTACTTCAATAAACACTGTCACAATTTCGAAATTGCAGACGCGTATGTTCTTTCCAAGCGACAACCTGCTTCCCAATGAGGCAAAACAGGCTTTATGCTATACGATATACGTATCTCGCCGTTCACTAGCTATTTAAAAGCACTGAGAAATGGCCTAACAAAATGTCCGAGGTCATGTTCGAGCATCATGTTGATTTTTATCTTGCCTAGCAAAATGCGTACAGTCCAAGAGACATTTACAGGTAAACAGTTCACATATATGTCTGGCAAAAATAACCTCGAGACTTAAGCTTCTCTCTGAAAGTTGCACCTTTTGCGGAGTATCAATCAGGCCTTCCACCTAGGATCTGGGAAACCCTTGCGATTTAGGAAAGTCACCATGTCCATCCCAATCTCCTGGCTTTGCTGTCTTCAGGTGGGGTCAACAAGTTGTCAAAGAATCAACTAATAACGAAAGCAAAGCTTTATCATGGAAGCTTCTACGATGGTCTGTTGCCATGAAACTTGTTGGTGATATTGTCGGAACAGAATGTTCTGTCCTGCGAAAGAACCTGGTCAAGACGGACATCTGGGACAAAAGCGTATAGTTCACCGCCAAGGCAGACACGGAACTAGCCTATCGGAATTAAAGTCTTGGAGGCTGAGGAATCAACTATCAACGGTGATCGAGAAGTGATATAAAGTTAGAAGCTTGATTGGTTATTATGTGCCGACATGCAGGTTATTCAACGGAACGGTGATAGAGTTCAGGGCAAAAGGAACGGTGAGATAACGTGCGTCAGCGTCTTTGGCAAGCAACTTCGGTCAGCTGAAGATGGCCTCAAAGTCTGGGGAAGTCAGCCTTGGCAGGAGAGGATTTGTGCCGTAGCCGAGATCACGAATAATGGACATACATAATCTGATGCACTCGGAGGAGTTGTCATATCAGATCAGATTCGTAGATGGTCTAGACTCTTACAAGGCGTTCGAAAAGAAGGCTTAGTGCAGATAGTCATTACAGCGATTACGACGCCTTGTTTAACCGACCTCCAATGCACAGCCGCTATACCTGTTTCGGCAAGTAGAAATGAGTCTAGAAGTGGACGAAACAATGCGAAACAACGTGTAACAACCATTCAAGCCGTCACAACGTGGTCGTCTTCACTTGTCAAGTTGCATTAGATAATTCTCTGTAATTTAAAACACAGCCTCAAACAAAACATACACCGTATTTCACTGGTTGATTGCGATTTTGGCAGATTATTCGGTCCACAAAAGTACTGGAAATTTGAGTTTCGGTATGACACAGAGAATCTGTACTAGGAGATGCATCTTGAGCCTTTGAGGAAAGCGTCTGATTGGCTGCACCGTAAAAGCAGGGATCCGGCATGTGTTAGCGTCTCAGCTTCGCCCCCTGACGACTCCACGTAGCAGATCTTTGATATTCCCCTTGTACGGCTCGTCCAACAGAATAACTTCCTTTGCATCCTCTTCCTTAGTCAAAGCCTTTCTACTTTCTTTTTTGGATCGTCTACATACATCAATTCAAAATGAAGACGGCGAACCAGAACAAGCTTGTCATTCTGCCCAAGAAACCTAAGTGGCAGCGTGCTTCCAAGCCCAAAGTCCGCACTGGTTGCTTAACTTGGTAAGTTGCATCCCTGCTTGATCCAATAAACTCGAAGAAGATCATGTAGCTGATAGATGAAATTTACTTATAGCAAGTATGTCTTCCTTGATACCTGTACAGATTAGAGTATAATTTTCTAACCCTTACTAGAGTCAGACATGTTAAATGTGACGAAGAAAAACCAACATGTCGTCGCTGTCGTGATGGCCGCGTCAAGTGCGACGGCTATGCAGTACCCGACAAAGCCAAGCTGCAGGCTCGTGCCGCCATCTCTGTACCCGTCAAAGCATATCCTCTATCTGTCTTCAACCCTAGTGTGGCGGATACGTCGATAGAGAGCTGCTATTTCCATCACTTCCACCACTGGACGTCAACACAACTCACCTGTGCTCCCGGTTCATCAAACTTCTACCTAACAGTTGTCTTGCCCTTAGCGCACCAATGCGAGCCCATCAAGCATGCTATCATTGCTGTCGGTGCAGCACATCGCTTCTTCATGGCTGGCCAAGATACCTGCTCTCCACTTCAGCAGCTGAGAGGCTTGGCCATGTCCCAATATCAGAAAGCCATCTCGCGTATCATTCCCCACATGTCACTCGACTCCGCCTTCGATGTTCAATGCACTCTTGTGTGCTGCCTGTTGTTCGTCGCATTTGAAGGTATCACTGGCCGATATGCCGAGTCAATTCGGCATATTCGTGCCGGAACCCGTCTTCTATCCTCACCCACCCTGGCTACCAACCCATACGAAGAGAAAATTGCAGGCAAACTGTTTGATATGTTCTCCAGTCTTGGCTGCGAGGCCTCGGCATTTATGGAAGACAGCATTGTCCCAGATATACGGTCTGGGTACTTTGCTCTGACTTACAACACAGAGTGGTCTGATGAGCCTTTCCGAGACCTCGAAGAAGCATCGAGCGCACTACGAAGACTGGACGTCGAGACAGTCGAATTGATATCAGAAATGCCCCCCTGCGATGACGGCACTACTGGAGGTTTCAAAGATTTGGACGTCGTCACAAAAGCACTCATGGAAGTATCATGGGACCAGCTCGAACAGAGATTCCAAGCGTGGAGCAGGCGCTTTGAATTGACCAAGAAGCACATAGCAACGTGGGAATACCAAGAGTGGACATCACCACAACTCATGTATCTCAATCTACAGCAGCAGTTCTGGATGATGAGCATGACCCTCGAGCTGGATGACGATTCGGAGCCAGATCCCCGGACCGTCGAGGCCTACCTCGATGCTGCGGAAAGCTTTGCACAAAGGTTGATCATACCCGGTCAGCCCAGCTTCTCCCTCGACGGCGATCTGATTTCCAGTCTATCCTTTGTTATATGGTGCTGCTCCGAGTCTCACCATCGCTATCGCGCACTGAATATCCTTCGAGGTCTTAACAGGAGGGAGGGTATATGGGACAGCAGAGACCTCACCGAACTGCACGAGGCGGCACTGGAGATGGAAAATCCAAAGGAGTGGTACAATAAGATGATCCCTGGTGGCGTGCCTGGCTTTATGGCCGAATTAGCCAAGATGTCATCAAAGTACGGGTTGCATCGGTCGAGGTTATTGATGGAGAATCACGATAGTGAGTATGATGTTTTATGTTGATCGTATAACCCTCAAGGATAAAGATAGAAGCGCAATAATTCAGAGATATTATACCCAATATGTTTTGCTGCAGTTTGATATTGAGTTCGTCGATGCATGACCCATGTCACCTTTGTTTTGTCAGAAGCGCTTAGTCGACAACGTCCAACGTCATTTTACGTACCAGCCACTACGTCACCAGTCAACGACTTGATATACATCTCTGGCCATTCAACAGAGTCTTTGCCGATCTCGACAAGTCACACATTTTCATTACCTGCTATCAACGACTTAATCATGTCACACCTCGAGCAGTCTCTAAGATCAACCAGCCTCTCTGAAACACTCTCCACTTACAATGTTTGGGCAAAGACCTATAACTAAGACGTCGAAAAGGAAGAGTATGTCGCACCAAAAGTGGCCGCTTAGAATCTAGCAGACCACCTGCTGTCTAGAAACATCTCAGAAGCAAAGATTCTTGACGCAGGATGTGGAACAGGCCTTGTCGGTGAAGTTTTACTTAAACTCGGTGCAAAGCATATCGACGGTATCGACCTCAGCCCTGGCATGCTTGAGGTTGCAGAGCGAACAGGCGTTTACGATTCTCTCAGCGTTGCGAATCTAGCCAAAGAGCTTGAACTTGCCGCCGATAGTTACGATGCTGTCATTTGCGTTGGGACCATGACAGAAGGCCATGTCGGACCAGAAGCCTTTGATGAGTTTGTCAGAGTTACAAAACCCGAAGGATTTATTGTGTCAACTGTCAGAGAATCTGTTTGGCAATCGAAAGGATATGAGAAAAAGGTGGATGGTCTCATCGATGACGAAAAGGTCAAACTCGTCAGCAATTTGAAGGAGCATCAGAGGATCGGAGCCGGTGTATATGCTTACTTTGTTATTCTCCAGGTTATCTAGCATTGAGTCAGATATGGAAGTGATGATCGTGGGATGAGGGGCACAGCAGCGATGATGATGCTCACGTCAGAAATCCTCGGACTTAAAAGGCTAATATCTACCTATTGCCACTGATAAGCCTGAAGGATTGTAGGAAGAGGCAAGCAGTCATTGTTAGTTATAGATTATTTCTCTATTTGGAAACATTCAACCCGGTAAATCATGGGAATGCCATGATCGTCAACTAACGTAGTACAAGTGAGTCACCCACTACGGCTAAATTAGGAAGGTGTTGAAACAAGAGGCTGCCGCATAGCCGATTATCACTCTTTTGACTAACATCTTGTTTGTAGTCCAATGCTATTGTAAAGACTGGTGTGACTCTTCCATGTTTTGTGAGTAGTAGCAGTGGAGTATATAACACCAGACTTGCATCCACAAACCTTCCGTAACTATACAGTTGTCATATTCCATCATGGATCTAAAAAATATACCAAAGTCATATTCCTCTGAGAGGCTCATATACAGAGCCTTGGAGAATAATGAACAGGATACAGCATACATCTTCAAGTTCCACGAGAACGACCCCTTCAACACAGCGCTATCAGACCACTCCCTCATCCGTCCACGAAACAAGAAGAGCTCAGAAGATCTCATATCCGCAATCCAGAAGTCAGCCCTGTCCGTAATGGTCTGCCTCTCACCTTCCGAGGCCAAAGCCCAAAACATAGAGTCGTCAGATCCAGTACCTATCGGTTTCGCCCTCCTGGGTTGGGGAGGTATCCCAGCTGGTCGCGAGCATCATAGACGCACATTACTTGGCATCACCCTGGGTGAGCCCTACCAGGGCAAAGGATATGGAAGTGAAGTCATCAATTGGCTTCTTGACTGGGCTTTCAGGTTTGGGGGGTACCATCGCGTGGCCTTGAGTACAGTCGCGTTCAATACGCGAGCCCAGCATGTTTACAACAAGTTGGGATTCAAGGAGGAGGGGAGGGAGAGAGAGGCTATTTATTTCGATCGGGAGTGGTATGACATGATCAACTACAGCATGCTGGAAAATGAGTGGGCTGCCTTGAGAGGCGTCAAATAACTGTTGGTCACAAGGAAGGGCTTCTGAAATGGACATAATATTGTTACTAATCATACTTCTCATAAACAATAAACTCATCATAATCTTTGAGCTCATCCAGTCCTCATCAAACTATCTCAAACACCAACCTCCTTGATGATACGAGCCTCAGAGTCTTCAGCATAAGCATCAACCTTGGTCTCAGCGAACTTTCTAGCAGAGGTCTTGTTGGCAAAAAGAATATCGATCTCCTCAAATGATCGGTCCTGCATAGTGTTAGACATTGTAACATATATCGCTTGGATGTCCATACCTTGGTTTCGGGAAGACGGAAGTAAGCCCAGACAAATGTCAGTAAAGAAAGGCCGGCCTGCATCAAAGTTAGAAATGGGTTGACCAAGATTATATCACACAGACTCACCCAAAAGTAACCAACTTTGCCCTTCCAATCACCCTCAGTGGGGTTGATCATATAAGGTCCATAAGTATTGTTCAAGATCTGTGAGATGTAGTAGGCGATACGAGCGAGACAAATACTCTTGCTACGGACGTTGACAGCAGGGATCTCGCCAATGATCGCGTAGCAGACAGGGCCGATAGTTGCGTAAAACACGATCTCCCAGATCAGTACGATACCCGCCTGTCCAAAGCTCACGGACTGGCTTTGGGGAACACTAGCGAGAATACCAATCAGAAGCATGAGAACTGTGCACACACCGCAGGCCCAGACGTACAGTGTTCGGCGACCAATACGGTAGATGAGAGCCCATGAGATGATGACGCCGACGGATGCCAGACCCAGAGCGCCTGTCGCGAACTTGAAAGAGTTTTTAGCATTGACACCGGCTTGAACGAAGAAGTAAGTTGGAGTGCCACCGATGCCAACACCGGTAGTGTTCTGCGCAACAAAAACGAGACTGACAATCTCAGTTCGGCGAAGGTTGATACCCTTGAAGCAGTCGAGATAGCTGGATCCTGTGCTATGTTCACTCTCGATCTTGTTGGTGTGCACGATCATGGCAAGTTGCTTATCGAGATCCTCATCGGACTTGCTACTCTTAGCCGAGATTCTTCGAAGGACCTTCTTTGCGTCTTCAAGTCTGTTCTTTCGTGCAAGCCAGTAAGGTGATTCGGGAGTGAACCACAGGATAATCAGAAGAGGGATAGGCCAGATCCATTGGATTGCGAACGGGATACGGTACGCCCACTCTGTAGCATTGTCGGAGAAACTGAACAGAACACCGGCGGCAAGGAGTTGACCGAGAGCCCAACATAGACAAACGTAGTTGGCGAGATAACCTCGAAGAGCCATGGGACAGATCTCGGAGGCATAAGCTGGAGCCATCGTTGCAAAGACACCCCAGGGCAAACCGCAGAGCGTAGAACCGACAAGGAGCATGGGAAGGTTGTGGGCAAAGAAGGTAAGGAAGATGAAGCCGGTAATAGCTAGAAGTGATGCAACAAGTGTTTTTCGGTAACCGAAACGTTGAGTAAGCCAACCGTTGGCAAAGGCGCCAATGATGGTTCCAATGGCTGTGGCATTGCCAAGACCAGATTGCCATGGTCCAGAGATCTGATAGCCGAGCTTGTCACCGTACCAGTCGCCGTACTTCCTCTGGAAGGCAGGTTGAGCCATGAGGTTGCCGATGAGGACAATGTCATAGCCTTCCATGATGATGGACGACGAGAGTAGGAATGACCAGGTAATGGCACCGGGGTAAGCCTTGATAGCTTCCCAGAGTGTCATGTTCCGATCAATGTCAGCGCCCTGCTGGCCCTGGATATGACTCCATTCTTTTGAGTCGGATGAGACTTCGTCTTCGACATGACTGATACTGGGAGTCTTTTCGACTGCCATGATGATGGATTGTCCAAAGGAACAAAGGATGAATTAAGTCTTGTATGAGTAGGATGACTCTTGAGATAGATGATGAGCATGAAGAAGGATAGATCTTCAAACCTGCGGCTCAAAGGTTGTTTATGTATTAACTCGATCCGATGATATCGACAGGGATTCACCCCAGAACCCCATGGGGAAACGAGGTCCAGAGGTCTGGATCAGGATTGCCTTGTTTGCGGGGGAGTTGAGGAGCGAAACGCGCCAATCGGAGACACAATCCCATCGGATATCCCATCGGATCTCCCCGCGTTGGGTGCGGTTTATATTGTGGCTTTGACAAGTGACGTTCAGAATGAACTATAAACAAGGTATGACTCGTTAATCATTCTCGTAGTATTTTCATAGCCATATTCTCAAGAATAACTCACAAAAATGCCTGAAGATTACATGTCTATGCTGCGGAGCCTACCTGATGAGGAGGCGAAAGTCAAGGGGCCTGCTGTTGGGGTTGCTACAGTTGACTTGACCGTCACAACTGGGCCTCCTCGGCATCTTGCCTCTGGAATTCTGTATGGCATACCTGATAAGCCCGATCAGATTCCCGAACGGTTTTACAAAGAGATTGGTTTCAACTATGGACGAGGTGGTGGATCTCAGCTTCCAAACACTAAAGGCTATGCTGTCAGCAACGAAGACTACAAGGTAACTTAAACCCATTTTCGGTCTCGACGTTAACTCACATCATTACAGGCTCGCTTTGCTTCAGCGTTGAGTAATTACAAGACAACCCGGAAGCACGGGGGAGAGTTCATCTACCTCCTCCCTGCCCTTTGGGGAGCTGATGGTGGCCAGTCTGAGAACTTTGACTACCCTGGTGACAACAATGATTGGAAACGCTGGGATGCATTCCTGGAGCAGACACTCAAGAACATCCAAGACTCTAATATGACAGATGGTCTTATCGTTGATGTCTGGAACGAACCCGATCTAACCTTTTTCTGGGGTGCTTCAAAGGAGCAATGGCTTGCACTTTGGTCTCGCACTTTCAAAAAGGTCAAGTACGTTTAACGTTCCGAGGTTCACCTTTAAATCGGTAAACTAATCAATGAGTTATAGGGAAATACTCCCATCAGTCAGGATAGCAGGTCCAAGCATATCCGCAATTCCAACCACCACCCACGAATGGTGGAACGACTTCCTCTCTGAGTGTCTCAAAAATGATACTCTCCCTGATCAATGGGCGTGGCACATGGAGAGCGGTAATGACTGTGATACCATGGCCGGTTCAATGAAGACATTCCACGAATTGCTAGCCAAGTTTGACATCCCTCTGGAAAAAGCGCAGGATGTTAACCTTAATGAGTACGCTGTCTACAGCGAACAGGTTCCGTCTGCGGGTGCCTGGTGGATCGCAGGCCTCGAACGCGAAAATGCTCATGGGTTGAGAGGGAACTGGGCTATTGCGGGCGCTCTACATGATTTTCTTGCTGGTAAGACTCATAGATTTGCATTTGATCGACTGTTGCTAATATAGTTGCAAGGTCTGCTTTGCAAGCCGAATGCTACTACCGGAGAGTACCAGATTGAGGGTGAAGGATACTGGCCCACGGCAGAGTACCAAGTATACAAGTACTACGGCTCTAGTATGACAGGCCAGCGCGTGAAGACCACGCCAACCCCGGACAGTTTCCTTGACGTCTACGCAACAAAAGATGCAAACGTCCTCCGCATCCTTGCTGGAACTCGCTCCAGATCTGGTGACTGGGCGATCGAGGTGACAGGCTTACCCGAAGATGTTGAAGTCAGGATCACAACTCTGGCTTTCAAGGTAGCGGGCGATGATAAGCTCAAAAGGGTTGATGGTCCTGAACACATGGGGGAGTCGACACGGGTTGTTGAGAATGGCAGTTTGAGACTGAAAATGGAGCATGAAGACACAACGACTGCTTATGCTTTTGAGATCACACTTCCGAAGGAATAAAAAGGATGGTTTAAATACCGTATGCAACCATAGAATAGTCTCATCAATAGATTTATCCTCACCCAAGGGATTTCAACAGATCCAGATACTCCGTGCTTCGACCCCAAGCCAAGGATACTGACTCAAGAATCTTTCTCCCCTCGCGCAAAATCCTAGCAGGCGCTGTAGGGGCATATATATCTCCAACCCCACTGATATAGGCTTTTAAAACCCCTGCCCGCACAAATAGTTGGACCATCTCATCGTCATTAGGCCGATCCAGTCTTATAAATGTCGGGTTCTCGTCGTCGGAAATGGCCTTGGTATGATCTGGTGACGGACGACGTGTCACACTTCCACTACGCTCTTCACCTGACGGTCGTCTTGACTTGGATGAGTACACACTGTAAGCCCAAAGAGTGAGGATCGCCCAGAATACACATGGTGGTTCGTAAAAGGCCATCTTGGCATACCGGCGAATGTGCCAAAGAAAGCAGCCACAATGCAGAACTGCGAGTCGTGCTTTTGACTATACATTCATTAGTAGATTTCCCACAAGAACAATGTACTCAACTTACCCCATCCTGCTGTGCCCATTCGGAAATTTCTCGTTCAGCCTGTAAGGCGTTCTGCTGGTTCGCCGCCATCTTCCTCACGCTCTCCGGCGCCTCCATGTACTGTGCCAACCTCATCAACATATCCCTAGGCACGAGGAGGACGACCCTTGAAAAATGCAAATGAAGAACAGTAGGGTGCTCGGCGCCCAACAACAAAGCTATCGTGCCATTCGCCGCCCAGTGTAGTGTATCCACACAATCAAGCGCAGCATTTCGCCAATTCGATTCAGTAAGGGCCAAGACGCTGGAGTCTTCGCTGTGGTGGTCGGGGTTGTTCTGCGGCATCCATGATGATAAAGGACGTTTGCAGTAGGTGTTTACGGTAGAGTATTCTCGATACACTGCGTGGAGAAGAAGGATGCGAGAGAATTCTCCTAGATCTGACTTGGCGGTTCGATCGCGGAAGATGGTGCTTGTTGCTGATGAGAGTGAAGGATTTTCTGGGCGTAGTAAGTAATCTGTCTGCAGCTCGCACCATATATATAACACATACCCTCAACACGTTGGTATCTTCTCGACCAGTCTGATGAACATGTTTGAGACCATAGGTCATCGTGAGGTAAGCTGATGTCTTGCACATCAAAAGTGACAGCGTGGTGGTCAGTGAAGAAGTAGCAGCCCATACGATCCAAAAGCTGCGTAACAGTCAGCCTAACTCTTTTGATATGACAGCATTCAGTAAGGTCTTACCCAAATAAAGTAAGAGAGTCTCCTCAAAGTCTCTCCTTCAACCCAAGTCTTCCAAGCTTCATGAACATTCGATTCTTGTCGATTTCGTTGAGTATTGATGTTATTCTCTAACTGCGAGTTCCAATAGAGGGTGATGACTTTTTGTAGGTCGCCAACTCGTTGATAATCGTTGCGACGAAGCCCGCTTGTACCATAGTATAACAGACCGACCTGATTCAGAACAAGAGCCTGTGCTAAAGCAAGGTCCATTGCTGAGTTTTCCAACTGTAGACGGACAACCAAGGCTCTCCTCAAAAATTCATGCAGGGGTCGAACACATGCATCAATATCCTCAGTGGCGGAATACTGGCATCCAACCGCACAAATCGCGAGTGCAAGAATCCAGTCGGCATTGAGGTCCGTCAGGTTTGGGTGTACAAGTGAAAAGATTGGGTTGAAGTGTTCGAAGAAGAGCCTTGTGTAATAGTCCAGCACCGCCAGAGAAGGAAACTCTGAAGATGTGAATTCGTTTCTGAAGATACTTGATTCAAGGCATGTGTTTTCAAAAGAATCATACATTCTCGCATAGGTTGCTTCTGTCAGTGATGATTCACCGAAGCCGTCGACGTCTTGAATGTTGATGTGATCCAGGTCAGGAAATGCCCAGTCATTATTCTCCGTACGTAATCTAGGGTCTTCGGAAATAGGACGCAGTTGTTTACAACTCTCAATGCCTGGCGGTGGAAACAACTGCTTTGAACGGGCCGTGCAAGGTCTCCGCGCACCATTCGAGCTTGTAGCGTACAGGTCTCCAGGTATAGTGCGATCAGACGTCCCACTGAGCTGGGGAGAGGCAGCCACTCCACTTCTTTGAGAAATTGAAGCAATTGTTGAGATTGTCTGCGGAGTGTTTTCCATGGCGAAGGCGTTTGCGGTGGACTGGTTTACAGGTTGGTCGTTCATATACGAGGTGTTGGGGGGCTCTCCTGAGGTCGGGTTTCCGTCTAGACCCAGTATGGAACAGTAGTTGGTCTCGATTTCGTTGTTGTATGGTAGCCAGTTGATGGGAAAGTCCCAGTCAATATCGCATGGGCCAAGGTCATACTCGAAGGCCTGAGGCTGCTGCATTATCGTGTCTCGGCTGTTTTCTTGATACTGAGTTGGTCTTATATCTGGTTCTTCTTGGGGTGAGATAGGGAGGTGCGGGTTAGATGGCATGGATTGCATGTTAGTTGGTAGATCGACGCCGCTGTCGGACTGTACAAGGGGTGTGCTGTTTTGCTGTTGAGGCGGCATGGTGGATTGCCTGTCCATATTATTTGGGTACTCGCAGCTTAGTGACTTGATGGAGCATCGCTGACAGGGTATACCTCTGGAACACTTCTGCCGGGCTCTGGCGCATTCAAAACACGCTCTTGGTCGGACAGCATCGCGTCTAGTAATGTTTAGTGAGTCTGGGTGGTCATGGATAGCGATATGTTTGTTTAGGATATCACTGAACTATAGTTAGTTACCGTTTATAGTTTGTTATATGAGAATGGCTATTACCTGCGAGTGAACCCCTTGTGACAAATGTCACATTCGAAGCGTCTATGTGCCTCGTGGCCTTTTTGGTGTCTTCTCAGGTGCTCCTGTCGCTTGAAGTTCCTTGGACATTGTCCACATTGGAATTTCTCCGTCTCCATCGGTTCCAGATGGAGGAATCATGCAACGTTATGGGTGGCGTTTCATGAACGGATGATGATGATGAAAGAGACTTCAGTGAGGCTGGCAAGTACGAGGACAGCTGAGGCAAACCCCACTTTCCGGCTGTTGGTCAAAAGGGGCTTAAGTTTAGTTAGTGTTTAGGCTAGTGACAGGGACAGCCCATGTCCTTCAAAATGCAGATTACATCCAGCATGTGATCTACTGCTTGAATTCGACAAGATCCAAGACAAGGAAGCTGTTCCAGAACATCAAAGTCGATTGAATGACGTTTCACCGTCGATCGCCACGCCAGTAAATTAAGCTTGGGTCGAAACCTTGCTCCATGTAGATCTTTACTAGCCAATTAACTACCAGTCAGGTGGGTTACATAAAAAACAGTATGTACTGATACAAATATCAGACCACTCTTGGTGTATGTATGGCCTACGGGTGGACTAATAATTTGGTCCTGTTTCAAAACCCTATTCTTTAGCAACCCGCCTGCCAGTCAAGGACTAACCATTACTCTTGACAATAGTAAAGACCTGCCAAACTGAAAAGTCATGATGTTATTGAAGAACTTAAGTGGGATAAGTCTTAAGTGGACGGTAATTAGAAAGCCTGCATTGAATGTTTCTTGACTCGGGCGTTGTGAAGGATGGAGTTTGCCGACGTCTTGACAAATTCTTTTCAATTACACACCACTATCAAACACGCACAAACAGACACAAAAAGAAGCAAATACAAGCAACAACCCGTTTCAACGACAGACTGTTTGATAAACTACTAAATAAATTAATTATTGGCTTACCCTCGGGTACGCTCTGTGCCCACCTCCCACATCAATCTCATTAAATTCCAAAGTTCTGTAGCTCTAGGGTAAGGACTCACTCCCTCCGGTGGAATGTCCGATGGACTTTCCGGCCTCCGCATCCCACCATAGACTACGCAAGCCACATTATCAACCGTAACCAAGCGACTCCATCAATGGGCAGATAAGTACTCACGAGACAAAGCCTAGACTTCAGCATCAACTCACTCCCAGTCCACTACCTCGCCATGTCTCACCCTCAATCTACCTTTCACCACACAACCTTTTTCACAGGCTCCGTCCTGTACCGCCGGAGAACTACAGTTGCAAAGACAACTCTGCACACCCAACTCAAGCGTCTTCGTGAAACAGGTCGCTATGACTGCTTCAAGCTTCAATGGCATGAGATCTATGATGACAAGTCCATGTGGCCTGTTCCTTTCCATCTCTTCTGGGATAGTGACATAGCAAAGTGGATCGAAGGTGCTTGTTACTTTCTCCACGATGAGTTTGATGCTGAGATAGACGCCGCTGTGAAGGAGCTGGTCGAGACTATTCGCGGAGCACAGCAAGATGATGGATATCTAAATGTTCATTATACCGTGGTTGAGCCAGGGAAAAGATGGACCAACTTGCAGGATATGCATGAGCTGTATGTTCCCAAAGTTGCATTGTGTCTTTCTATCCCGATCACTTACATCTATACTAGATACAACGCAGGTCACCTCATCGAAGCCGCCATCGCACATCATCATTACTACAAGAATAACCTTCTACTCGAACCCATCGAGAAATACGTTGCTCTCATCCACCGAACCTTCGGGCCTGCAGACAATCAACTACACGGTTACCCAGGCCATCCTGAGATTGAGCTGGCACTCTTCCGACTCTACCAAGCCACTGGTAACCAGGCAGCCTACGACCTGTCCCGATACTTCATAGAAGAGCGAGGCAACAAGACAGGCCAAGCTGGAGAACATTACTTCGAGTGGGAGTCAAAGCAGCGAGGCCAGAATCCCTACCAGAGGCCTGACAGCCACCCAGAGCATGGCTCTCTTTGGTACTGCCAAGCAAACAAACCCATCCTGGAACAGGATACTGTGGAAGGCCATTCGGTCCGAGCAATGTATCTCTTGACCGCCGTCGCTGACATGGTCTGCATCGACAGACAAAACCTCCAAGCCTCATCAGACTGGACGGACACACTATATCGTCTGTGGAATAACATGGTCGACAAGAAAATGTATCTTACCGGCGGTATAGGCGCTATCAAACAATGGGAGGGTTTCGGTCGTGATTACTTCCTTCCGCAAAGCACTGACGAAGGAGGCTGTTATGCTGAAACGTGTGCTTCCATCGCAGTCATGATGCTTGCGGAGCGACTCCTCCATGTCGACCTCGACGGGAGATTTGCAGATGTCATGGAATTGTGTCTATACAACAACGTCATGACGTCGATGAGTCTAGACGGAAAGGCTTTCACTTATGTGAACCAGCTTGGAAGTTCAGAGAGCGATAAGAGCGTCCGTGAGGAGTGGTTCTGGTGCGCCTGTTGTCCGCCCAATGTCACGCGTCTGTATGGATCCCTAGGCGGATATCTCTGGGACTTTGGGGAGACATCCAAAGATGAAGTGTATATCAACGTGCACTTGTATTCAAGGGCTAGCCTGAAGTTCAAGGCCTCTGGGGACGAAGTCACCTTAGAACAGGACTCAAATTGGCCATGGCATGGGCTCGTCAAATTTCGTCTGTCAGCCCCCAAGTCACTTAAGACCACGATACGACTCAGAATTCCTGGTTGGTATCGAGGTCAGTACGGCGTGATTCCCGTGCCAAGCCAAGGAAGCTTCAAGCTACAAAAAGGGTATATTACTCTTGATCCGGCTTACGTTGCCAAGAACCCAGAGTTCATTTTGAACATCAGCAACTTTAAACCTTCATACATTGCGCCCCATCCATACACTAACCAGCGCACATTAACGCTTACCCGAGGACCCATTGTGTACTGCATGGAGGACGCTGACAACGAATGGGAGGATAATCACTTCAAAGATGTCGGGTTGAAGGCGACCACAGGGGTGGACGAGGAAACAAAGAGGATCGGAGATGAGGATTATGTTGCACTCAAGACGTCTTGTTGGCGCCGAAAGGTGGAAGATGTAGAGACTGGTGCGAATCCTGGTACTGTAGTTGACTGTGAAGAACATGCGGGTACAGAGTTGGAAGGCATTTTCGTGCCGTACTATCTACGAGCGAACAGAGGAGGCAATGGGCATATGAGAGTTGGGCTAAACCGTATCTAAGATAGACGAACTACCTATGTTATAGCGGACGTGTGTACCTAGCTGCCCAATAGACAATATACACGATATTCTGTCCAGATACAGATGGATCTAACCATTCCAAAATGCAATCTTTCCCTCGATTTTCCATCATTCCTTTTGAAGGGCCCGATACCGTTCGGTTCCATGTAACTCATACATCAAGATGGCATGTCTCCTTTGCTCAACCCTCACTTGCATGGGGCAACGAAGAGTGGTCCTGCCTTGTCGACCTTGTGATATCCTTCTGTAAGCTGATCGGTCATCGCAACAAAGATCCCTACAGATGAACCCTTTGATTCAGACCGCACTGGCAGGCAGATGGGTCGATACTCGTCGTTGTCGTGGCATATCTGTCGCCCAGTAGGTCCATCGCCGCCTTGGGCATTGAGCCAGTGACATTCTGACGGAACTGGCACAATGTCACCCCCAGACGTGGACGCTACTAATGTCCTTGTTCGGCATCCAGAGGCTGAAAATGTGATTTCTCGAGCGGTGTTCGTGTGGAACTGTCACAATCGTTAGATTCAGATGTACCCTTTTCATTATGGATTAGACTTACCACGACTTCATCTTTTCCGTTTGCCGAGAAATAGGTCCTAGGGAGATCTACCGCTACGCATGTTACGCGTTCCCCTTCCCTTAGCAACATAGAAGCTCTGGTACTCGAGCCAACACCAATGAGCTTCGAGAGAACACCTTCGTAACTGAATTCGAAGCCACAGAGATCCTTATCAATGGAATCGAAGTAAACATGGATGTGGGTGACGTTTCGAGTCTTTCCTTCCGAGTCTTGGATTTCCCAGAAGAGCTTTTCGCTCATGCCAGACACGCCGATGTGGTAATCAGAGACTAGTCTTCCTTTTTCTAGATCGCGCGGTCGTCTCTCAACATTAATAAGATCACCCGTAGCGGCGCTTGTCCATGTCAAGGTAGTCTGTCATTGCTGTTAGTTGTCTGACGTTGGTTGCAAGGGCAAATATGTACTTACCAGTCGTTCAAATGGGTTCGCCATGATGATGATGGGTCCCTCATCGCTTATACCATCATTCATCCTGTTCACATGAACTTCAACTGCTGTGATCCCCGATCCTGACTTGACGATCCGGATCTGAATAATCTTGCGATTCAAATGCACAAACTTGATTTGTTCAACCTCATCTCCCTCGTTGAAGAGGAGGCTGTCGTCCTCCCCGTACCAATGCCCCATGTAAAATGGTTGAGTCAGATCCCAGAACTCAATGCAAAGGCCCGATATGTACCTTTGTGCTAGAGGCTGTGTAGGTTGAGCTGTAGAAATGCCAATACGTTTGATTTTCTTCAACTGGACCATGGTCATGTTGGTGTCACTGATACCTGTGTTTATAGTCCGCTTCCACCGCGGCAGGGCCTTGACAAGGCGCTTTCCCGTGCGTAGATTGGGTCCAAGGGGAAGATTTGATGCGGGAAGGGAATGTTCATCTTGGATACAACTCGTTCCCAGAGTCAATATCATTCCGTTGGTTATGTATAGCTGTGGAAGGCAATGTTGTCAGCTTGACATGAAATTACGAGCCTGAGGGTGCTCTGAACGTACCTCGACAAATGCAAGAATTGCAACAAGAGTCTGCCCATCTGGAACCACTCTGACTTGAATAGAGGGTCTATATGTTTTACCTAGCATTCTGGCTTCCTTGTCTTTATCTGTTTGACACATCTTGAAAACTCGACAGAAGTTGGTGATGATCTACAGAGACATAAATTAGTAAGATGTTCTCCCTGGGGTCGCTATTTGTAAAACTGGAAGTGCTGTAAGTCGTGAGTCGTACTTTCAAGTCAAATTCACCCCTAAACCTTTCAAGCGCAAACGCCGTGATTCTTTCTCCATCTGGCCCATTCAGCAGGAACCCTAGTTCGTGATACGGACTACTGTCTCCAGAAGCCATATTACCACCTTGGAATAGATAACGTTTACAGGATCCGTCCATGTAGTAGAAACCCAACCCCCTAAGTTTTTCGGCATTTGGCGTGGTAAAAATAGATACCTGGATGAGACGGGGAAGCCATGATCCATCTGAGCCGCCAAAGTTCATGTTGAATCCAAGAGTCGGCTGCCTTCGAATATCGATGGGCATAGCGTTGGTTATCCCAATCTCGGGTAGCACAATGAGTTTGCGCGAGTCTGGTTCGACGGGGTGCCATAACCAGGGGCGCAATAATCCGGGATCCGGAATTAATAACTTTGGAATAGGTACGACTGCAGTAGGGCTAATGGCCTTTTCCACCAATTGGATCGAGATAGTTTTGTAAGTCTGGAAGCCGTTTTAGTTAGGATGAAGAACTATAATGGATAGTAAAACTTACATCAAAGCCGACGATGAGTCCCACGATCCGCGTCTTCGTTGTCGACTTGAGAGTTACCACACCAGAGAAATCCGGTAATTTACCGCTTCGGCCTACTGATTGCCACGAGACCTTGCCCTTGCTGTCGGTCTGTTGGAAACTGAGTCCAATTATGCCTCCGATTGCAGCAGCGACCCGGACAGCTGTCAAATGTGATGATTGCTGTATACAAAGATGCGTCTCGGTGGCAGGCAAAACAAAGCCCCCTCGTGAGATCTCATCTCCAGCAACCCTGTCATCTCCCTTTAAGATTCTCATGCCACAGATGTACTTTGTGGATTTGAGGGTTATGGTTGATATCGAGATCCGCAAACCATCCGTATCGAAGCGTTCTGGGTCAAGGGCAAGAAACAGCTCGGCCTTTTGTATGAGAGCGCGCGTATTGGCGAGACCTTGAGTCTTGTCGGCAGCACGAAGTCCTTGTAGAGCAAAGTCCTCACGGTGGGTTATGATGCCTTGCGGTTCACGTACCTGCCCGAGCATCATCTTTAGGGGAAGACTCAGAAACTTGATACAACTCCATATTCGTTGTCGATTGTGAAGGTGGCCCGTTATAGAGCAGTCCCGCAGAGTGTACCTGACGTCGAAATATAACCCACGCCAGTCGATGTGGCCGGTTGTAGTGAATTGATCAAGCGGAAAGAAATCCAGTTCGTCATCCGTAGTGAAGCGACTTGCCCAGAAGGTCTGTGGAAGATCTTTGGGTTGAGTGATGCTCGCAATGGACTTTGAAGCCAATCTTAGATTGCATACCGATGAGGAATCTAAGAATGAGATGACATCATATAACAACTCGATGGATAGTTGCGTGAGCCTGTTGGGGTTGCTTTCGAACGGCGAGAATACTGTTTTAGTCTCGGAAAGCCAGTAGTCATTGGCACGTGAGAGACGCAGTACATCTGGGTTTGCTGTTGCATATTGGAATCTTGGGTCCGACCAGGCAGAGGTTCCAGGTCGAGGGAGTGTGACACCGTTCTGTCCGGTAAGAATGGAGGAGTCCTCACCCTGAGGAAGATCCGAGATGAGATCAAAGAGGCACTGAGCTATCTCGGTCTTCTCATATTGGGTGTCCGCCTTGCGAGACATGTAGTCCAGTAGCATATTCCAGCATGATTCATGAAAGATAGCCAGTGGGTGGTCAGGATGGTCAATATGCCGTTCCAACTCAGAATCGGGTTGTCCATCTCTAATGTGAGATGATGCATCTTTTGGTAGAATGAACTGGCCTTGATGACGTATAATGTACCCAACTCCTGTGAGGGTAGCAAAGGAATCACCTCGCTGACAGCGAGCAAGACGTACGTGGGTAGCCCATTCATGTGTGGCCAGAGCAAGAACTGGGGCAATAAAGGTCCCGCAGATCACGCACACATTTCTCACCATGGTGGATAGTAAGACGTGCCCGTATTGATAGGTGATCTGTCAGAGTTGGCGAGGGTATGGATTGTTCACGATCAAGTAACCCCACTGATGTCGGTAGATGATCCTGCATAGGTTGCTAAGCCAGCCAGTCAGGTGGGTCGCAAACAACAAGGACAGGAAGAAGACCAGACAAAAGTACTGATGTGCTCTTAGGGCTATCAACCCGCTAAATCTGTTCTGATATTTTCATCAGCCACTAAGCCAGTGCCGGTTTTTATGTAACCCACCTACCCCTGAAGGGAAGGCTGCCAGGCAGTAGTAGATTGCTTACCTACTGTTTCCTTGTATCTGTTACGTTGTACAGCGGGTATTCAAAGGGGTTTTATTTATCAATAATACCGTCAGCAAACTGATGAAGATGAAAAAGGGGAGATATCATTAAACAAATCTTCTGTGGCCTTCACTCCTAAGTACAATCCTATGCGGAAAAGGCTTCACTCGGGAGATAACTCCCGGTAACTGCTCATATACCACGTCGATCTCTATCCCGGCCTCATCCAGATCCTTCTCGATATTAAAAATAGCCAAAGCCTGTGCAATAACCAAAAACATCGTCTGTTCAGCGATCCACTTCCCCGGGCAAGCTCTACGTCCAAATCCAAATACTACATCTGATGGTGGAGGCTCATTGTACGGCTCGCAGTACCGTTCAGGTTTGAAAGCCATTGGGTCGTGATATACATCGGGGTCATGCGTGATTGAGGCTACTGCGGGAAACAAAAGAGTATTCTTGGGGATAAAGTAACCTTTGTAGATGTCGTCTTCTGTAGTCATGTGTGGGAAGCCCATGGGTGCGAGTGTGTGCCAGCGTAGTGCTTCCTGGGCAATGGCGTTGATGTAAGGAAGATTGGCTTTGTCGGCGAAGGAAGGGAGGCGGGATTGTCCAACAACGCGGTCGATCTCTTCCTGTGCTCGCTTCTGTACGTGAGGGTAGATAACCATGGCGGCAAAGAAGGACAATAGTGTGGCGCCAGTTGTATCCGTGCCAGCGTTCATCATAGAAGCAGCCGTCCACTGGATGACACTCTCTTCTTCTGGGTCGAGTTTGCGATGAACATCCTTTACAAGACCAGCGACGTACGAGACATGATCATTACCGCGGGCCATCTGATCTCTCACGTAATGGTAAGGATCCTTGACGTTTTGGAGTAGATGGGCCCGGTAGACCTTGGCTGTCTTCTTGAACCCTGTACCGGGCATCCACTCTGGAAGGTACTTGAGCCATGGGACTAAGTCCACTACCCAAGCACCTGGACTTGTTGCTTTCGAGAACTCTTCCATGACTGTGTTGGCCATGGAGACTATATGGTCGTTCTTACTGGGGTCGGTTTCGTAATTATAGAGAATGCATAGCATGATGGATCCTGAGACTCTTGGAACTGTTAGAAAGAGTGGTGACTTGGAATAGGGGATAATTTACTGGTTCAGATGTTCTGGTAGGTTGTCACTGTTGTGGTCGTTGTAGAGGCGCTTCAGAAGTCGAGATATCTCGAGTTCCTGAATAGGCTCAAATCTACCGATAGACTTGCTACTGACTTGGGTTGCTGTAAGCTTGCGATGTAGTCGAAAGGTCCGGTCGTAGGGCATCATGCCCATGATACTGTCGTATCCAACACTGTGTAACAAGAATTAGCAAAGGAAACACAAAGCTGAGAGATGTCTTACACGTCACCCGCAAAGACCAGCTTTGGTCTTGAGGCACTTTTCAACGAACGGATCTCCAATAGATCCATGATGGTCTGCTTGTCGTGTAGTATGACAAACAATTGGCCCAGAACGGAAACAGAAGAGATTGGGCCGTATTTGTCTTTGTGCTTCTGCCAGTGAATCCACTCTATTGTACCAGGAGGGGGAAGATCAAGTACGTTTCCGAGAAGAGGAAGCCCTTTAGGACCTGGCGGCAAAGGCCCTTTGCTTCGTTGTTGGAGGTATTTGAAGATGAAGTAGGCTATCAACGCCAAGGCGCTGGAATAAAGAATGGATACCCTAGTCATGGTGATGATTGTGAAAGGTAACAGGATATTTTCGTAGCACACTTTGCAAACAAGAGGAATTAGAAGATATTTATAGATATATCTTTTACACAAGCATGCTCCATCCCATCTGTTGAAGCTGACATTCTGCTGAAGACTTGATCCTAGCAAGTCTCACCCTTTAATGTCATTGCGGGGCGTCGCGCACTCAGCGACATTTCATTGGTCAGCTACTGACGAACTGCTGGTAGCCATATAACGCTGAAGGATTCTTTGGACCTTGGCATGAGGCTTGCTTACTCCTCTGTGCCCTAGGTAGGGGCGATATTAGTAGGTCAGCACATGCAACTCGGATCAGACTCCCTAGGGTGTGCATGTTTGTAACCTACGACCTACGGGGCTAAATCGTCCCAGTCAGCTTGCATAGTACAGTACTGCGAAGGTGACCTCACAGAATGGTGTTTGTCCTGCAAGCCGTTTGCTACATGCTGTGTCCTCAGGTATGTCCTTATCAGCGCAGCAAACACTCCAGGAAACATAGAAGAGAAATTTAACTCATTTCTATTATATGCAATCACCAATATCGCTTTCAAGGCGCTATGTCCAGCGTATTGCGTCAAGCATCATTAAGAAAGTATTATATTACATGACTTGAAACATCCCATACACCTTCAATCTCTACTCTATCAACCTTGGTAACTAACAAACGAAACATAGAAACTCCGGATTCCATGCCCCTTTCTATACCGTACTGAACTCAACGAAATCGACCTTTCCTGCTACATTTGATAGCATCGTCCATACCTTCACTGAAGAGTGACTCGCCCAACCCCTCCAAACATAACCGTCAGCACAAGGCCTGATGGGCAACGCCTCGAGGGATACGTCTTCGCCATAGACTGTAGAACATAAAGCCAAAGCGGGCTGGTGGAACCATGATGATCATAGATTTCGTCTTGGTCCATCTCGAAGTTAAAGACCCAACAAATGGAAACAGAGAGTGAATAAACATCAATCCTCGTCGTATGCGGCTGAGAACCAAGAACCAGGACCTCAGGTGCCATAAACTGCCTGGTCCCGCTGACATGCACTGGGTGGGGGGCTGTTGTGGCGATACCAAAGTCTGCAAGCCGGTAATGGAAGGTGTTGCCGATACGGCGGTAGAGGATGTTGTGAGGCTTCACATCCCGGTGGATGATATCCTTGAAAGCAAGATAATCCAAGGCCTGTAGCATCTGATGCAGCAGTGGGCGGCCGATGTTGTCTCCAACCCCGAACAAGCCTGTCGCCTGTCTAAACTGGGGGAGCATCGCGAGTTGGCTCACATCACCATCCTGTTGCTCCATGATAAGATAGAAGTGGCGTGCCAACGTTTCAACCTGGAGAAACTCGATCAAGTGAGGCTGCTAGCGTTAGTTCTGGGTTCCGTTTCAAGAAGCGGTTTTAAATATCTTACATGGTCCAAATCGGTGGTGAGTTGCCTTCTCGCCTCTCCTTCTAAGCGATTGCGAGACGTGTTTGAATTTACGACCGTCTTGACGACAACAAGGTGGCCGGTAAGTGCGTCGACGCCCTTGGTGACTGATGAGTTAGGTGTGACCTTGATATCCTCTCGTGGAAGATATCGAGTTTCGTAGGACACTCTTAGATCGTGATTGGGTTCCAGACGTCTGGTAGGCGGAATACTTCGTAGTGCCATGTCTTGGCCGGTCCTAGCATGGGACCCTACATTCGCCGCCCAAGCCTGCATGTCGATCGGCCCTTTCATGCGCCACTGGATACGCCAGGTCATCCAAGAATCGTTTTCTCCTTTGCCGAAGTGAAGCATGATGTTCTTGGCAGTCGGGCAGATGACCAAGGCTGCAAAGTTCTTGAACTCCCGGATGGCGTGGTCCATGGTGTTAAAGGTCACATAGCAGGTATTTCCAGGTGATTCATCGACAAGCATAACCTCTCCAGTGTTCTTGTGGATCTGGAAGGAGCACTGAATGTTCGCAATAGAGGGCGAATCGGCGAGCTTGACGTGTCCCTTTCGGCCGATGGTCGATGGATAGATTCCATCGTAGCGATGGGGGTTGAACGTGACGAAGATCTCCTTGGAAGCCTCGCGCTGTTCGGGTCGTACGCAGAAGCGCTTGTTGCGTTCGTCTTCCACGACCTTACTGGAGATTGTGTTCATCGGTGTGATGGTAAGGATCACAGGACCAGCCACGTCGAGCTTGTGCGAAGCCATCGTGAAGTTTTCAAGATACAAGAGGACAATGTAATAGTGTATAGTCTAGATGATCGACTAGGGAAGATAGCTGTGTTGTGTTGATGCGTTGCAGAGAGATCTGGTCTGTGTCTCTTGTGATGATCTCAGATTCTTCAGTAGTGTTGAAGATTTGGTCTTGAGAGTGCAGTCGATAGCATATTAGTATTTCGCTGATGGCTAATATCCTAGTTCGATGAAAATATCTACGGCTGGCAGTGCCAAGCAGCTGCCATTCTACTAAGTTACTATCCTTTCAGCCAGCAAGCTACAAATTACTATATGAGCATAAAGGGAGGCCTCATTTTAATCTCATTTTCTTTATTTCACCACAGTGGCTTAATTCGTCAATTCTTTTTCCACCTCAATCTCTTTCGGTGTAGAGGCCATTACCAAGATATCTCATTACGAATTACTTTTGTCCTCCATTTTTGAAGACAACGGAAAGGTTCATCGCCTTTGATTGTAATGTAAAGACTTGCCATGACAATGATGTTTCTGTGTCTTGTGCTTAATCCCTGCACAAAGCCAGTAGGTAAAGAAATCCGATATATCATAATCGCTGGGAGAGCAATACAGCCCGTTTATCGCAGCCAAGGGCTAGTACCAACGATGTTGACCTCTTGTTCCTTAGGGGAAAAGAAAAAAGATGTAACAAGAATGGCCAAAATGGCATTGATAGCCTACCGATTTCATCTCCTATGCTTCGAGCTATCGCCTTTTCGATACTACAAGGGCAGCCACTGATTACATGTCCACGCTGGAGAACAAAGAGGGAGCCCTGCAATAGGGCTCTTACCCAACTTGAGAGATGATTCTTCACTGAAATTTTTTTGACTCATGACTACAGGTTTTATTTTTCTACCATCGTGCAACTTCCATGGGTTCAGCTTTCACTCGTGGTAACAGTGCTAATGAATGAAATCGATTTTTAGACGCCTCACCCCTCAAATATAGAAGGAAATAATCAAGATATCAGCTAAACAGGAATCAATTATACGTAAGGTACAGTATTTTCTCACAAATCTAGAAACCTGATGAAGTAAAACTTTAGAGACATTTGTTTAACAAAGTGTGGTATTGTAAATGGATTCAATTATCTAGTAGAGTAATCCAGGTCATTATACTAGTGGTATCTTAACTAAAGCGATAGCAACTCTTGCACTCCTTTGGGAGTCACATCTTCTCAATATCCCGAGGAGCGTTGGTAGGCTCCTCGTGCTCATCGGCAATCTTGTTCTCAGCAGCATTGGGTTGGAATTGACCCTGGTACTCTGAGGCCTTGAGCATGTTCCACTTGTCCTCCTCAGCGTCGAGGTGCTTGAACTGGAACCAGAAAGCAACACCACCGACAAATGCAATAACAGCGACGATGACGTAGTTCCAGACGAGGAGAGGGTCGTCGGAGAGGGGGGTGAAAGCCTGGCCAATGGCGGAGGCGAAGGCGGACATGAAGAGGTTGACACTCATGACGAGGGACTTCATGTTCTCGGGAGCCTTGGAGTAGGCGTATTCGTAAGAAGTAACGTTGGTGAAGATCTCACCGAGACCAATGAAGATGTAGGGAAGGCACTGAGCCCAGACGTTGATGTCGGCGGGGGCGCACTTCTCGCCAGTTGAGGGATCCTTTCCGTTGGCATACTTGCCACAGGGACTCTTCTGGTAGATATAGTGTTGCATAACAGCGGAGGCGACCATGGCCAGGGCGGAGATCAAGAAACCGACTGTCATACGCTTGATGGGGGTGAAAGAAATACCCATCTTTCGGAGACCGGGGTACACAAGGTGATCAATGATGGGAACCATGATGACGATAGAGATAGGGTTCAAGTTCTGGATAACATCGTTGGGGACACCGTTGAGAACCATGGTGGAAGCCTGAGTGGTCAGGTTACCGGTCATCTGGTTGTAAGCCAGATGGAAGACGGGCAAGTAGAGGAAGACCTTGCAAGCCAGGAGACCACGCTTGACTTCATCGACCCAGGCGTCATCGTAGGTCATCCAAGAAGGGCGCTGGTCAACAGGAATCTGAGAAGGCTTGGCGTGCTCCCAGTTGGGTCGGAAAGCAGGGCTGCGCTTGGAGACGTAGAAGAACATGCGCAAGAACTTGGACAGGACGGAACCAGTCGCAGGCTTGAGCTTGTACTTCTTCTTGTTGAGAGCCAGAACAATAGGGGCGATCAGGAAGAAGATGGTGGGGATGAAGAAGGCCAACCAGAAGGAGTGGTACTTCTCAACGTAGACCATGGCAATTTGACCGCAGACGGAACCGATGTTGATGGCGAGGTAGAAGTAGAGGAAGACACGGGTGTTTGTCACGGCAGGATCGACAATGACTCGCTCGCCATTGCGGACCTCGACGCGCATCTTGGTGTCCTCATTTTGATCAGCCAGGAGGGGAGAAACGTTGGCCTTGAAGAAACCAGTTCCGACGCAGAGAGTGATGAGACCGACGATGAAAGCACCGAAAGCAGGGTCCTTGCGGACAATGACGTTGGGAGATGAAGCAGCAACCAGGATAGTGTGAGCGATGGTAGAGATGGCAATGGCAATGTGAAGGGTGACGAAACGACCGAGCTTGGCATCAGCAACCCAGGCACTATTGGCATGTTAGTAAGATTCACGAGATGAGACGGGACGAGATGTAACGTACCCGACAAGAGGCATCAGATAAGCGAAGAACTGGTTGAACAGAGAAATACCCTGCGCAGCCTTGGGACCCATGCCCAAAGCACCAGCCTGACCGCTGGGGTCAAGAGGAGCACCGGTGTTGGATCCAGGAGGAAGCTCCTGGGCAACGAAGTTGGTGTAGAGCACGGCGGAACCGTAGTAGGAGAAACGCTCGCAGGCCTCTACGAAGGCGATGGTATACATGGCCCACTTGATCTTTCCAGAGACACGACGGAGCGTCTGAAGCTCCTCGTCGGTGGGAAGATCATCGTCAGAGTCGGAGACGGAGCGGCGTGTGACGTCCATGGAGCCCTTGGCGGCGACCTGGGGGATGCCGTGAGCCTCGGGGTCGACAAGCCCTGAGCGGGCGATGGCGTCGTTGTCGATAGGACCGGTGGAAGTCATCTTGACTTGAGTCCTGGTAGCAGTCTGTGGTGGGAAAGACTGTTGAAACGAAGGGGGTGAAACGAGATATCGAGGATGCCCTGAGGGAAAGGAAAGGTAGAAGGGGGAGGATAGGAGGGTTATATATCAATGGGGTCGTACTGCCCCCATACTCGCTGGTGAATGCACATCTCCAATCCGACAGGACGGGCTTGGCCGTTGCCACCTTCCCTGGGGACTGGGACTGGGATGAAGTGACGATCCCAGCATGATAGTAGTTGGATGAGACCCCAGAGTTTCCACTTTTGACTTTGACAAACAGTAGTCTATCAGCAGTAGAGTTATTGAGTGGAGACGGAGACCTTATCTTGGCTAGGACCAATTGACGACCCCAGAACAAAAGTCCCCAAGGCCATGTAACAGAGGTTATGCCACATGCGGGGTCAAGGCCCGAGCACTAACGGACAAGGTAGGTAGATGTTCGGTCCTTTTGCCGATGTCTTATCGCCAAACAGGGAAGGTCGAGGTTTGGAGTCGGCCGATGGTCAATGTCGGGAGAGTCGTTGGTTTTGAGGCTCGGGGCCAAGACGGCAGAGTCGTTTCTTGGCCATCTCTTGACATTTCTTGGAAGGGGTAATTGCTTATATCCGAGCTGTGGTCGGTTCTCAGCTTCATCTTCAGCTCGTGCTTTATTCTCAGCTTTGATGCAGAATAAAGTCTGGCCCTATAGTTCTGGGTATACGACGGTGCATTGATACAGTAACATTGCTTCGCAACATCGTAAATCGAAGCGTGGCGCAGATATTGAGGTGCCGAGGCATCAACACGAGTGTCGCCTTCTCCAAACTTACTGCCCTCCATCACCGCTTCGGATCTGGGCGCCCTCCGGATCCGAACAGAATGCGCAGTCTCTCATTGGGTCGAGCCACCAGACTTTGGGTCAGGGAGCGGCAATCTGTGGCTTGATCGTAGTGACCGTTTCAGCTGCCAAGAGGGTATTCGCCTTTGTTTAACTCTAACTGGTTACTTTTGAGGAAAATGGCTTTCTCCCTACGTAGATCGTTCCTGGATGTGAGTGTTGCGATGGTGTTTACTCTTACAGACAAATGATGAAGGTGGCTTGTCCATGTTACGTCGTGTCTTGGCAGTGACATAGAAGGGGGAAACAGATTGGAGCTGCTCTAGACCTGACTCGACGACCGTGCTCATCATCGGAATACCCCGATCAGAAATTGGAAGCCCACAAACATTATGCCTCAATATTTCATATCGGCGTTGTGAATATTTCGTGTCAAATTGACGCGACAATTCAAGAGATAGCGCGATTCGCGCACATGTTGTTGGCCTGGTGGCTAATTATGGCACATCTTCTTTGAGAATGTCGATATCGTGTTTGCCTCCTGATTTCTCAACCTCATGTAACGGTAACCTTCCTAAACCGGTTACGGTTGTTGCAGTTTTCGGGAATACAGTGGGATAAACGGTTCTGTGGCGGCTTCCAACTTTCAACACTCACTCACCATCAAGATTGCCCGCGGGAACATCAAGGAGAATGAATGCGTCTAGCACTTGGAGATAAGCACAGGCGAATCACTCTGCATTGAATCCGAACATCATGCAAATACATTCTCGTCACAGTCAATCTAGTCCACTGATAATGCCCCCCGGAAATGTTACTCTAAAAAGGCCCAGTTCACCGCGTCTAATTAAGCTCCATGATCCATCGGAGTCCTGTCAAATTTATCCCCACCAAATTAACATTGGATGCATCAGGATTTTCTTACCTCACGGATTCGCCATGAGCTGCCCCTTTTGGGACCTCCTTCCACCATCAAGTTAAGCTTGTTGGACAAGGTTACTTGTTTGACTTTACCCTCCTACCGGTCGTGGTCTCGTGCGTTGCGGGGAAGCTGATTCAATTATGTAAGACCCCGTATTGACTGTCTGGGGGAACAGGCGACAGGACCTTTTGCATGTCGTCTGCCTAGAGAGTAGAGACTGTTTCGTTGGCGTTTAAAAGCTACTTCCAAGAACAGAATGGTAGACGCGCGTGGCGTTTTTTTACCGTCGGAACTTTTGGAAGGGCATCTTTAGACTACAGGTGAGAGGCCAGAGGTCCAAAGCCAAGACGAACTTTTTCGCGTTCCCAACACTAACCCCTGCAGTGAAACCCCCCGACAGGCTACCGCTACTGCTGCTGCTACCACTACCCACAACCAAAGGACCCTTTGTCTAGCGCCTCGGATTCTTCTTCTCGTTCTTCTGTTACAGTGGAGATTCGTATCTTGTGTCGCCCGCAATTAGCATTGCATGCTTATGTGTCCAAATTTGTCAATCCCAATCCCAATTCATCAAGTAACAGAAACAGGCTTCCCCCAGATTTCGCCATACTTTAATCTCAAGTCGCAACATTCAGTCATGATTCCGTGCTCGACACCTTGAAAATGTTGCGTAAATAATTGCATTCTAAGCGACGTTCTATCCGCAGAGCCGCAGCGCAGCCAAGCAGAAGCTAACCTTCAGTTAGGCTTATCGTACTGTGAGCCAAGACGGGCAAATTCGATAGCGCTTTTTTTTTTCGACCAACAGGCCTGTGATTCTAGAGCACGCAATTATCCAGCCTTTCGGCTTTCGGCAGACATTTTCTTGGTATTTTGCCCTATCAGCAAATACATAATCACGACCTGTTCCTTCGCTCCAATTCATTATCTTGGCATGCCAAATTGAATTGGTGGTCGACAGACTGCGTAACCAACTCGTCACCCATGTGATGACAGACACCGAATAGGCAGGTCTACCAGATTCTTAAACACTCGACAACACATTCCAATATGGTTATGACCCATCCTTCATGTCAGCACTTACCACCAGATAAAGTATCCATCCGTCAATAGATCGCATTCTAATAGACGAATCACACATACGGTATCGTATTGACCTGTCTGACCACGGTCCAGTCCATTCCAGGGGATCAACATCCCTGCCCGAGCCTGGATATCAAGTGGGCCTAGAAATATCCCACCGTGGCACGCGATGGGAAACTCATCCGCGGTACAGGGTACAACAGATAGGCAGGATTTGGTACACATATTTGCAGGAAGCCCCGTTGAATAGACACCATTGCTACCCAACCAGGTTAGCCATTAGATGCATCCACGGGCAAGCCAGGTCACTACCACAGCCTCTTTGGCAAAATCCTTCGATAAGGAAGCTCTAGAATACTTGATCAACTTCTAAAATTGCTTATCATGGCTCGTTGTGTTGCATCGCCCAGCCCTACTGCATCCTCTGTTTATCGAGTTGTCAGTCTGACATTGGTCATTCGGGTATCGATTTCCCATCATGAGAACCATCCAAGATTTAAACCATGTTGAAGGATCAACCTAGCCACTAACCTGTCACCTTTACTTACTGGACCGGTTCACGAACGTGATAATTGTGTTCGCATACCCAGACTCATCAGGAATACTCCTACGGACACGGAATTTCGGCTCCCTCACCAGGCATTCTAGGCTGCTTCGGCGTAGCATGGCCATGGTCATGTGCAGACATCTATACCAGACATTCGACTGAGCTGGCTGGGTGGCTATCATCAACTGATTAACTCTGGAATCTTTTATCATGCTTCCTTGTCCACGAATTGCCGCCGATCGTTGCAGGATCATAACTGCGAACAACGCTTCACAGACCCGAGGGTGTCAGCAGGTATCCGAATGGCCTATAGGATCTCCGTAGAACCTGAAATGATATAGACCACTCGGATACCCCAACTATTTAGCCGGCGTGAAACAACCACCCCAAGTTGATCACTTACAAGCATGCTCCACTAACTCTGTCTATGCCGTTGTGAAACGCATGGCCTCTCAGCAGATCTTTTCGCCGCCCATGCAGGCTCAGCGTATTTGTTGTTGTCATCGGCTTGTTCGAAGTCGGTGGAGACATTATGCATCACGTCTACCTACATTCACGCTTGATTAAGATTTACGGTTCATTGAAGCATTATGTTACCACCCTCATACAGCTACACTTGAGAGCCAGCATGCCAAAATCTGAACCTACGGGCAGTCAAAGGGTCAGTGTCTTGGCTGTGCCTTGCGCTACCGGTACCGCTTATTCAGATAACGTGGCTTACAATGTCGTAGTTTCGCTTCAAGTCCTTCCATGGCACTCTCACTGCTTCTGTTTCCGACTTCCAATCTAGGGTCAAGTTGGAATAACACCTTCTCATCAACATAGAGCTAGAATCTAAAACGCCACACAATTTGACACTGGGGTAGAAGCGCCGACGCAGTCAGGTGACTTCATGTCACTCCAAGCTGGTGCTTGATCTGCCTATCAGTTATGCCCTAAACTTGGCTCTCGGGCTCTGGTGCCTGTTGAGGATAAGGCTCTCGCCAGCCAGCGACCAAGGACAAGCTGATCTCATCACAACATGCCCGCCGGATTTGATTCTCATGTTGCTTTCGCTAACGAATGCTTGTTTATTTGCACTCCCATTTTCCAAGACGATTATGCTTCTCTTGTTGCCAAGGCTCTAGTAGAGCTGTAACTGGTCACTCGATATCGTGGACCCGATAACGTTCTTGTGATACATTTGACCAAGACACTAAATCCTGTAATTTGAGAAGGCAGACTATAATTAAGCAGAGTTATACATGATATTAACACGTCGAATTAGCATCCAGGTTTAGACTCTGACACCATCTATTATCATACCCTGGAGCTTGAATACACGCTACTTCATTGCAGTTACACCTATGACCCTCAGGACAAGGTCTGAGTATTGCTTCAGACAATTTGATTGAGATTTCAGAAACATTTAAGCGAAAGAATGAATAAGAGCCAAAAGAATGACACATGGGCGTATCTGTCCGGCACTGTATCTACTAGAAGGCATTTGAAGGGGGGACAAGAAAATTTCCATCAAGAACGAACTACAACTAAAAATTGTACTTCAGTTAAAATAAATATACAGATAGTTCCTATTTAGAATATAGTACAAGTATGGTCTTTATTTACCGAAAGTCATAGTTAATAACGAAAAGGTTTGAGAGGAAGAACTATGTTTAATCACATCGGTGAAGCATGTTCATGGTGAAATGGATGCTGGGCTAATCAAAGCGAACAGAACAGGCTAGCGTTACAGTATCAAGAAAGAAGTGGGGACTTGAAGGGTAATGTTAAGCATCATTTCAATGCAAGACTATTCTCTCCCCGGATTTGTACTGGTAGACATATGGAATGTATGTCTATATCCCGTAGCTGAAACGTTAAAACAAGCTGGGAGAGAAGGTCGGCAGTGCATCTCGTATTAAGTAACTAATCTCGTATAAATTCAAGCTTAAAACGCCTGATATACGTTAAGATCTGACTCACGATGTCATTCATGGTGTTGATCAAACGTTACTTCGACCGCAATGGGTACACGCCGCAAGACGAATCCTTCGGTGTGACCTTTAGAGGAGGCGCAGAGGTCGCTAAGCCCAATGCCTGGGTGTCATTCGCTGGCCTTACAAGACCGTCTCTGATGGTGACAGAAAACTCATTCTCTGCGTTAAGACGGTAGAAATAGACTGTTCAAGAATCTGCACTAAACCGGCCCAAGGTGACCCAGTAATTTCGTTTCTGCTAGCAGTAGGGGCTGATGTTTCCTAACAGTTAGAGATCCCTATTATGATCAATTTCCAGGCCCATTCATCCGCCAATCACTTTCCGATCCGGTTAAATCGGCGTCAGGGGTAAACTCTTGGCAATACAAGATGTCGGTAACATAAATACCAAAAGGGTCGCGTCTTAGGTTATGCCCTTTTCCCTAGTATCATCATCAGTATCTCGAATCAGCATATCATCTTACATCATGACTCGTCTACTCAACGCTTTGGTTCTTCTTGGTATGGCTGGCAGCCTTGTAGCTGGCCAGGCGCACGATCAAGGGAAGCAAAACAAGGACGCTACCTGCAATGTAAGTGCCATTTTTATCACACACGCACAATCTCTCTAACATGTACATTGTCTAGAACAACTGCTTCTTCAAGTACTTTACCAACAAGTGTAATGAAGATAACAAGGCTTGCGTGTGCACCTTGAAGGACATGCGAGAGAAGTTCTTTTGCTGTATTGCCGAGAACTGTGCCGATAATGTTCTGCCTGGTAAGTTGAGAAGTCACCTGCTGTGCTATAGCGCGTGGACTAACCAAGATAACAGAGCAAATCCAAAGATCCGGTGATGGTTGTGTCGCGTGGAATCTCCCTTTCACATTTGACCCCGAGGCTGTTTGTAGTATCAAGCTGCCTACATCATCCGATACGTCGTCCGAGGCTGCGCCTACTACTACAGTCGCCCGTGTCACAACTTCTGATGCCGCTACTACCACAGCGACTGGCACAGAAACAGAGACAGTTGCTTCTACTACAGAGTCTTCGGCGGCAGACAAGACGACCGCTACATCAGAGCCTACCCCTGTAGACAACGGTGCTTCGAACATGAAGGCGATTGGTGGTGCTATTGTGCTGCCCGTCTTGCTTGGACTTTTGTAATGATATATGAGGATACGACGGGTGAACACGTTGATGCCATGCTTTGGATATAATGAGGCCTCAAGCTATAAGTTTAATATAATATCTAATACATGCCTTACATGATTGCCACTTCCGAGTACGCCTATTGACTTATGTGATGTTGCAGCTTTCACTTGATCACTTCAAAGGTATGCGCAATGGTGAAACAATACCTCGGAGGCCAGTGGAATGATGCATAGAGTAGAACAAGCAAAGAAGCCTTCCTTGGTCCACTCTCACAATGACATTATCAACTTCATTGGAAGACACCATAACCGCTTGATGGGCAGGGCATATGTGCGCAGTACAGGAGTTGCATCGAACTGCCGGGTTCGTGGGGGAGAGAATGAACCATTCCATGACACATTACAGTTTCAAAGAGCTCAGCCAATGAAGGAAGTGGTCTCGGGCCATTTCGGCACTTGCCAAGCCCTAATTAACTGCCGAACTGACGATGGAGCGTGCTCTCAAATCCTTCTCTTCCACAATAGTGCTGATCGACTGTTTCAACATTTGAGGGATTTCTGCCAAGATTCCAAAAGCGGCAGTTATTGCAATTACCTAGAGGCAGAAATGAGGCAATTTTCTTCGTCTAGGGTGACAAAATATTCAGATGATTTCAGGTTTATCCTAGGGCTAATTCAAGGAAGCACTTTGGAGTTAGATAGGTAATACAGTGTTCTTCATTTAGTATTCGGGTACTTTCGAACCTTTCTAATGGTAATCACTTCTAATAGATCTCTATCACAAGGCACAGCCCCGTGTCTAAGTGGGCTAAGATCGCGGTAAACTTCAAAAACAACGTAGAACAAGTGGATTGTCAACCAGGCCTAATCAAGAACCTTCATCCTTTGTCTATGCATATGATACCACTTGCCAATTAGAGTAACTCGTAATGCAGCGACAAGCTAGTCTTCCCCACCACATTTTGTAAACATCTCATCCTAAATCTCGACGCACGGCTCCTTTTGCGGGACAAGAGACGGGGAGCTGAATCCTTTGCAACGTCATGATTCATGTTAGTTTCTATGGCATTTTTACAATGAACCTTGAAGTCTTAGGCTCTCCAACATATATAGCTGACTGGTTGCACTTCTGCAACTTCTCTCCGGTAGGCTATCTAGTCACATCACATTACGCATTGGGTTCCCAAATATTTGTCTCATTCAACCAAGTATTGCTTTACTTACATTCTTTACATCATGAAGTCCAAGGCCGCGATTCTGGCGCTCATCACTGTTGCAAGCGCTTCGCCCATGTCCAAGAGACAGGACCCCGCTGCTTGGGACAACAAAGAAACTCTTTGCAAAGGATGGGACGGAAATGGATGGGATACAAGAACTCCCGAAGGTGTCGATAAGCTTTGGGAAGACTCAGGTGCTGGCGGACAGCTTGACCTATTTATTCTCATGCAATGGGGTAAGTGCTAGATCTGTTCTCTCAGACGTACAAACTAACAACTACAGAACACGAGAACAACTGGCTCAAGAACGTCGAAAGCCAGGTCATGCATGGCACCAGTGGAAAGGGTGGTGCCGCCGGCTGCGGTGTTCTCGGGTCTCAATGCAACCCCCTGAACGATATGAGCTGTGAGGACCAGTGGGATAAGTACGGCCAAGACTCGATTATTAGCAAGAACTCGTACTGGATCTTCCAAGCTGCCAAGGGTGTACATGCAAAGTTCAACGAGGTCAATAGGCAGCTCACCGATGAGACCCTCATTAGCAGTCTTCGAATCGGCCAGATGGTCAAGGACTTTGATGGCAGTGAGGACCATGCTGGCAATGTCTTGGGCTGGTTGTCTGCTGCCTCTTACATGGGCGGTTCTATTGTTGGACTTGTCCCCGGTGCTGTAAGTTGGACTCATTCAATACTTCACTTTATCTAACTCTGTCAGGGAGGCGGACTTTCTGCCGGCTTTGGTATCTTGGGCGGCATCTTCTCCCGTCTTGCTAGCCAGAGCGAGGATAAGATTGACCAGAGCACCATCTCGGCCGCTCTCGCCGACGTCTTTGAGGCTGCCACAAAAACGATCGAAGACACCCTCCGCATCGTCATGGGTGGAGGTACCGAAGACGAATACAATTCTCTTCCTGCCCCGAAGTGGGATACCTTCCGGTCAAAGATTACGAAGTTCTTCGACGGCGGATGGTTCCTTCTGGACGACGATGCTGCAGCTGTCAAAGTCGCCATTTCTTCCATCAGCAACAACATCAAGACCAAGGTCGCAAACGATGTGATGAAAGCCGCCAGGCTTCACCTTGTTGCTGACAAACGCGATGGCTACGGCAGTCGCGAGGACTGTGGATACTCTACCGGCCGACAGTGGATGTCTCTCAAGGACGGCGAAGAGTACTGCTTCTACATCATGCGCAACAATCCTAACCCTAACCGCATCAAGGACTGGGTCGAGGCTGAAGAGGTTATCTACGAAAAGATGGCTGACTACGGCCTTGGTGATCGGGAGAAGTACTACCGCGCGGTTCTCGACTGTGCGCTTAGTGGTGCTGATGACATTGATGTTGGCAACCTGGCTTGGGGAGAGATTCCACAGTGTTACTTCAACCTTCCTGCTGTGTTTATCGAGAAGGATAACAGTGTCGGCTGTGGTGATCCCTTTTCTGATCCTGACTGTGCTTATGTTAAGGCCACTCCCATTGAGTAGCACTATATAAAGTACGCAGTTTTAAATCGGTTTATGAAATAGACTGGAAGTACTGAATGATGAATGATGAAATCGCAAGGCTTACAGTATTATTTTATTATTTTCGTCTATGAGACGGAGCCCTGGCCCTCTGAATGTGAACCAAAATTATCAACAATGAATTTGGATTAAAAGTTTAAATTGTCACGATATTGCAAAAGACGTTATAAGGAATACTCTAATAATATTATTCCTGTAAACCTAGAATGGTATTAGGTAACAGCTGGACTATCTAACTTCTAACATGCCAAGTGAATCTCAACAAGTCATCAGTTAATCTTGATGATACGACGGCCAATCTAGGTGATGCTTTTCCGCGTATGCCCATGTGTCGTCCGACTCATACCCGTCATCAGTCTCACCGCCCGTCTCATGATCCGACCCGTCATCCGAGCCGTCGTCCTCGTCGTCGCTGTAGTAGTCGTCGGGGTCGATCCACGAGTACCTTGTATGTCCGACCCCGACCGGCGCATCTTCAGCCATTTGCAACCGCCTCTCGGTCAACTCTTCTTCTCTGGCGCAGTCGTCGCTATACTGACCGGAAGAGGATTCAGGGGGCGTTTCAACTTCCCACCCATTGTCGACTTGGACTTTGTCTTCGTCTTCGTCTCCTTCCAGGTCGCTCCACGACCACAGGGTTGGCAGAACTATGGCGTCCCATGCTGCGTAGGGACGGTCGGCCTGTTGAGCCTCCGTTTTGAATGAGATGCGTGTTGAGGTCATCTTTATCGATGTTGGAGATGTTGAAGCTTCGTGTGGTAGTGATGAGAGGAGATGGGAGGTTTGAGAATAGTGGTGATGGATAGTGGAAAAGGTAAGTAGAAGCGGGTGATTGTAGAGGTAGAGTGTTCAGTAGAGTGTTAAAGTAAATGTGATGGTTGGTAGAAGAGTAGATAAAGGAGTAGGTAGGTAGAAGTGTTGTGATCTCAAGAGTTGAGTGCTTTCTGTGGTAGGAATTGTTGTAGGAGAAAAAGAAAACATGAATAGAAGGAATTGAAGATGTGTTATATACTTGAGGGAGGTCTCTCCAGAACTTTATCTCAGAAAGGTTTGTGATTCAAAAAGGCTTCTATGGACAAGTATATTATGTGTTCCTTTCGGGAAAGTTAGTTATTTGAAAAACCTTGTCTGTATATTTTCAGTTTTCAATCTAGATGGATCCTTTGTTAAGAATTTTGACTATGGAGGACGGGGACTCCGGCTCATAGTTCAAACAAATACATAAATGGTCAAGTATATGCAATCTTGGATTGTATCATAGGAATTATCTGTTAGGCTGTCACAAAACTGATACCAGTTGCCCTACAAAGACCTTTTTAGTCATTATATCGACATGTAAGTAACTAAGCGGAGTAGATAACTATAGTCACGGATTGTAGGCAGCGATTCATTCTCTTCTCATATCTTCAAACTGAAGAATGTGAAGTGTAAACATCTTGCACGGTGTTGGTATAGCGGGTCTTTGCCCTCTAGCTTTTCCCAATGTCTAACTCTTTCGCTTATTGAACTGAGATCTTACAGTCTATAATATTCGAATCGTATTGCCTATATGTTTCGGACAAAGTCTATCCCTATAAAACTAGAAAATCGGGCATAAACTTTAACTTAACTATATACTATCTAGACCTAAATATTAGGCAAGGGTGGAGTAGTACGAACTGAAACCCTACCACCCGAAATACACGGTACGAGATTCATTGCACTTTTCATCATATTTGTCTGCGTTTTTCTGGAACATTCTGGGAGTTTCGTCGGAGACATCGCCTATCCATGAACAGATGAGCCTTTATCATCGCAGGCTACACACTCCGATCTCGGGCCTATGTCAGTCATCTTACGCCACTTTATGTTGATGATATCTTATCTTTTCTTTCTAGAACTTGCCATAGGACTATTGTATGACGTGCAAAGCGTGACTGCCTCATTCGAAGAATAGGAGCCACTGATTAGTCGCCCACGAAACGCCAGAGCCATATCGTTAAGCCCCCAGCACTGATACTCACCTGCGCTAATACTATCCGTGTAATGAAATGATAGCCAGGAGCAATTTTTCGAAACCATCCTTCAACTCTCACCATTCCACCCTTACTTTGTTTTCGTCATGTTCCTGGCATGAACGCCGACGAGGTACCCTCGAGGAATCTCTCCTCGGTCGCAGTCTACTGCAAAGCAAATGCTTTATATACTTTATCCGTTCAAATACAAGCGAGGTGGGAAAGAATCATATTTGGATCTATCCTTAGATATACTAGGGTTCGTGAGTCTTAGGATTCTCGTATACGTTTGCCGTGGAACTGTGTACTTATGTGTGGGGTTTTCGCTAGGAGTGAGTATATTCTATGTAAATTTGGACAATTTTTAATCTACTAATGTCTTAACTATTGATTGCATTGGTTTTATGCTTCCATCAGAGATGCTGGATTTGTCACCAATGTCGCTCCTTGGAACTTCATAGAATGAATTGCCTCTCTGATGGTGGCTATGCGACTGTGGGGAGCTAACCATTAAGATGATTGGTATTAGTATACACAGGAAGAGACAGAAGAATTGAGTGAAGTATCATAGGAATGCTAGCAGGAGATTAAGGTTGTAAGGAAACAGCTTGATCAGAAGAGAAGCAGATTAGATGGGGTTATCGTGATCGAAATTCAAGACCCGCCAACAACAACCATCAATTGCTGGGCGGCGTAGCATTATCTTACAAAGCTTAGGGACACATTACTTAAAGATGTCATGTGAATGACAGTACAATGAATCTACTATAGTTCTCTATACGGAGTTTGACAACTGTAGCGCGGATAAATTGAGAGTGTCATATTCATGACATGAGCAGATGCTCCAATTATTCTGTTGGGCCCTGGGCAAGTTCAGCCTCAATAACACTCTCAACTGATTGAAGCGGTCTCCAAATCTTCAGCACCTTCAATCCGACACTCTCAATTAATTCCCTCCACTCATCCTCGGTTCTCTCCTTGGCACCCAGACAGGCCATCATGGTAATATCAGACGTTGTAACACGTGCATGTGGCTTGATATTGCTGATTAAGCTTTCGTGGATGAGAAGCTTAGAGTAACCAGGCTCCATAGCATCAGCAAGATGCTTGAGGATCTCTTTGGCTTGCTTGTCTTCCCAGTCGTGTAACACATTGTGCATAAAGTAAGCACGGGCGCCCTTGACGGGTTGAGGAGTGAAGAAGTCGTGGGGATGCACCGAGATAGTTTCCGCGATGGTAAGCTCTTTAAGAATGTCAGGTAAGTCTTGGAGGACCAAGCTACCGTGGGGAATATCGGGATGGCGCAAGTGAAACTTAGTCAAGTCATGGCCCTTACTTCCACCAACATCAACTACCAATGGTCGATCAGGCTTGAAATCGGAGACCAGTGTCTCAGTGGGGTAGACCTCAACCCAAGGTGTAAGGTTGTACTTGGAGTGACTCTCCATAGCATCGTTGAACTCCCTAGCAGCAACAGGGTCTGCACCGAGTGATTGGAACAGATTCTCCTGCTTGCCCTTCATGAATTGCCAGTTACAGTCATTAGGGTCAGTGGGGTTCTTGTACCCAGTTTTCTTGAGGTAAAACGGCAATGTTCTAAACATGGGAGCATTGACAAAGTCTGAGAGGCTACCATAGACATTGGCGAGGGCTTGATCTGCAGTCAAAGCGTGGACCCAGGGTGTAGGCTTATAGGTATCCTCGGCTGTCTCGATGACCAGATTCTGGCCAGAGATCTGTCGAATCATACGTCCTGTGGCACTGTTAGAATTGTATTATCACGGAAAACAAGGTGAGGCTTACTAGTCAGCACTGGATCAGTATTGGTGAGTTCCGCCAGTTCAGCAGAAGTCTTTTCCTGACCACCAGCCTCAATCCACTTGTGGAAAACGCCGGCATCGATTAACGTTTTGGCACACGCATTCGTGGCTGGGTTCACCCAGCAGTGATGCCAGACGGTGTCCCATGGCTTCTGGACTCTACTGACAGCCAAGGCAAGGGCATCGAGGGCACGAACACGCTCTGCTTCATTGGCGAAAGCGTTTGCGTCAAGACCTTGGAGGGCCTCGATGAGTTTGTCTGCCGATGCCATGTTGGGAAAAAAGTAATTTTGACAGGGGGAGATATGCAGGAACGAGAAAATTGATGAATTTCAAGAAATTATGGCGGGTAATCCATGATATGTACAGTACAGAGTACATGCACTAGACGTGTATTTCTCAATTGGCATGGTAATTGGAGTGGAAGACAGGAGCAAGACTTCCGAACCCTTGTAACTGATAGCATTTTCAGGTCAATTCCGTCAAGTTGAGTCCGTGCCTCTGATGATCTCTGGTGTAGAAGAGCTAAAACTTCGCCTCCTAACCGGACAAGGGTCTCATCGTTCAATCTTGTCGAGTACTCCAATCAAAGTCTCAATCAAAGTCTTGCTTGGGTTATGCCCCTGCTTAGACCTTCCGAAAAAGCCGCTCCATGGGTGTATAGACGTGGAGAAAGTTTGGTAGATGATCGACCTCGCTTGAACTTTTAGATAGAGTGAGAATGTGGCCTGTAACCGACAACTTCCCAATTCTACAAAAAGTAATTAAGATTATAAGACATCTTTATCGAATGCGATACGTATGAACAACAAGGAAATCAGGTACTTGATCATTTCTCTTCAAACAGTTGGCTCGTATCAATATAATAAGGTCCACAAGTGAACCAGGTACCGAATCCTTGTGGGAAATTTCCCGCAAGCTGTATCACAAAAGAGGATCTACATCCCTGCACTATCCCCTAAGGTCTGCAGCAATACCAAGAACTAAATGACACCACCTTATTGATCAACTTCCAAAACCATCTTTGCTTGCATTTCTTCCCAGTATGTTGGTTCAGGAACAAGTGTCTTATACCAGGCACGGCAAGGTACAGTTGCATTTTGTCAAATTCTGCATAACAGGCTAAATAATTCCAATCATCCGGTTCGTTATCCCATTAATCAACGCATGTGTCTAATATCCGCGGAAGCCACCCGGCCGAGTCCCTGTTCCATCATTGTCCGGCTCAGCATGTGATACACCGAACTCAACCGTCTTGTGGATTCTCGTCGAGTTATCCGTGGCGTGATTCAGACCCACTACGAGTGGAATATCGTCAACGCTGGAACCGATCCTACTGGATCCATGCTCCATGTCATCTCCCTGTCGACCTCCCAACTTGTCCCACCTTCCACTCGATTGCCCGCTGTGACTGTCTTTCTTGCTGTTGTCTGTTATGCGACTGGCGTTTGCGGTGGCTATCTTGCCTCTTGCAAAGCGAAACAGGGGACCCAATGTTGGCAGAGAGGCACAGATGAGAAGGATGCATCCTTCACCCAGACCAAGTATGTCAAGGAAAGGAACAGGGTCTAATACGGTTAGCATTGGCTTTAATGAGAAGTTTGGGCAGTACTCACATGTTGGGTTCTCGGCAAGCACGACAAAAATCTCCCCAAAAATGGTAAGCTTGTAGATGGAAAGGATACAAGCCAGAAAGCTCAATCCTAACGCAATTGACACCAGAATTCTATTCTTCAACGGCATGTTAAGCCGCATAATGAACGGAATTGGATAAAGCGCAAAGAAGCCATCCAAAAATGCAGAGTAGGCTGAAGTGAAGTATCCCAAGTCAGACATGACCTGTACAGAAGCACAAGTTCCGCCCTCAATACTTCTATCCCAGCCAAATTCGACAGGGTCGCATTGTTTGTACCACCAGATTGAAGTGGCCAAGATGCAAGCCTGTGAACTGATTGCGAGGCCCCAGAAAAGTATCGTTGTCTTCAATCCGTAGTCCAAGATGCGCTTGAGCGTGGCGATGATGGCGAACTTCGGTAGTGAAAATGTCCAGATCAGCACAGAGCTAATTATGACATTCCATCTCAACGCGCCCGGGATAAGAGTTGGGTCGATATCTTCCAGTCGTCGACCGAGGCCGTAGTGTGTACCGATGGTGATCATGATGCACGTAACGAGCATGACAACAACGCAAAACGCTGTAATAAAGTCATCCCATCCGAGGCCACCGCCGACATTTCCTTGACCGAAGAATTGGCGACTTGAGAGCCTGAGTATAACAACCACTGTACCAATAGTTAGAAATCGTTGGAAATGTTTTGATATTAGTGGGACGTACCTGTTGTCACCGCAAACATAGACCAGCATGCCTTGTCGGCGATGATGCCGAAATCATCAACGTCCCACAAACCCATTGTGTATGATCGGAGGTTTTAACAAGCATACATAACCAACGGTTTACCAGATAACCGGGACAGAACAGAGGATCATTGGGGCGAGGTGCATTTATAACTATCACCAGCAGAATCCAGAATCCTGGGAAGGGTAAAGGATCTGCAGTAGGTTTCTCATTGAGACGGGCCGCACAGGACCGTATTCCTGGTTTCTCACGACATGGGACTAGCCATGTACAAGCTGCAGTTCGTATTAATACCAAGAGTACGTATCCCGTCACGGTCCATAGGATTCTCCCGTGTTGTCGACCCCACTTGAGGACAATGCTTCGATTCAGTTGAAGATTCGGGTTCCAGGTTGTGATTATGATGGCACATCTTGGGGCGTCACTTTCTGTTGTATTTTATAACTGAAGCATTTTGCTTTGCTTCCAGTTGTTACGTATGGACGTTGACCCATAACTAGGTAGGTGAAGGTAAAAGAAGTTCCCACAAGTAACAAGGCGCGACGAGTAGGTACTCTGCCGGACATCAAAATGCATCACATCTCATTAAAGATGCGCAGCATTGCATTATTATACGTCATGGTAGACAGCTTGACACAAAGGTGCATTGGAAGCCAAGGATAAGTGACAATTGAAACAAGCATCTTCAGTCGCCAGCCTCGGCTTCCATAAAATGTGAGACAAGGCCGCCTCGTTGGTGCGCGTATAAAAACTCCAGTTTTCGGCGGCACATGCAATCATAACATGTGAAGGACATGAGAGCTTGTTGCGCCAAGACATGCTACAGGTTCAATCCTGGTATTCCCGGTAGCGCAATGTCTTGTTGATGCCGATATGAGTTATGAACACGGCAATGATATTACTCCAGCGTGAAGATATGGCAGTAAAACTACAGATCAATTGTTGGCAGTTTATCAGAAAGAAAATGGCAAAAAATGATGGAACCACTTTTGGGGGGGTTGGCAAAAACAGAACTCCCCCGGGAAGGCTCGAACTTCCGATCTCCCGATTGTCTATGAATAACAGTCGGACGCTTTAGCCAACTAAGCCACAGGGGAATGGTGTTGGTTATTAGTGCGGAGCCAAAATTTGACTTATGTGCACTACGTCTACCTCTCCGTGAGATGCCTGCCCTAGGTAATGGAACCGCATTGTATTTCAAAAGTCTAAATAGATAATTTTCACTTTCTACTTAACCCTCTAAGAAACTTAATATTTAAAGATATTGTTCTAAATACGCTAGCACCAGCAGAAGAACTAATAACTGACATCATCCCTAATTAAGACGTTCAAATCTAACCCTGGTAGTATGTCTTACAACAGTAAAGCCATTCCGAGTATCGCGCCCATCGTGATCAACGATGAGAGCTCATAACTGTGGGCTCCTGAAACAGCCACTGGCGTAGCATACGGTGCATCCTTGGGCTCCGAAGGAACTTGACTCTGGTGAGGGGTCGATGGTTGAGAAGGGACTGCTGAAGTCTCGAGTTGAGGAGTGCGGATAGTACCTGTCTCTGCTGTCAAGCTCCCTGAGTACAATGCCTCAGAGGGTTTTATCGGGGTATTGCTATTGGACTTTGATGAACCTTCAGCTTGAACAGACGGCTGTGTATCTCCTGGTCCCGAAGACGTTTCACCATCTGATCCTCCAGCTGAGGTGGGGATCGCAGGTTGGTAGGCCTTGTAGCTTGGGTGAGAATCATCATGTGATTCTGTGGGTCGTACATGAGTCTCGCTTTGATCGTTCTTCGAGCCAGACTTGGAAGCACCATGCGAGCCTGCTGTAGGTTGCACTACAGGATACCCATCACCCGCAGCACCTGTCTGATACCCTCCAGTCCAACCAGAGGGATATTGAACTATCGGGTGCGTTTCACCAGCACTGCCAGTCTCATACGCAGCCTTTGGTACTGTCAGGGTAATAATATCCCCTCCATGAGTACAGGCAACAGTTGTCATATCCACCGATGGGTAAACCTGGTGTTTGCACCCACAAGGGCTGTAGAGTAGAGTAATCGTAGCACATGTTGTGACTAGAGCTGCGGTATTGCTTGGGTCGATCGTAGTGTATGTAACAGTGGTTACCGTCTCGGCAAACGTGGTTTTGGTGTAAGCATGATCGGCAGTTACAATCGGGTAAGCAGTGTGAATGGCCGTTGGGGCAAGAATGGATGTCGGCAGATGAGTTTCAGATGCAGTCTTTGTGTCTGTGGAATCAGAGACTGGAATTGTCGTTGATCCAATATTTATAGTTGTAAATGAGGAAAGGGAGTATGACGATGTTGTCTGACTGTAACGCGAAAGAGAGCTGAGTTCAGACGTGGACTGTGTCTCAGCTGAAACACGGCTGGTGCTGTCCACGCTTGATCCTGTTGTTATGGTTTCTCCCGTGATAGCCGAAGTCGCAGTGGTTGACGTCTCAACGGCTGGTGTCTCTGTGGATGGCGTTCCAGTAGTCGTCTCAGCGGTTGACACCTCGGTGCTAGTAGAACCGGTGTGCAAGAAGCTTTCGGTTGTCGCAATTGTACTGGACTCTACAGAAGATGACTCTTCAGCTGATGTAGAGCTCGATATGATATCCGATGTGGACTCTGAGACAGCTTCCGACGATTCAGACTGTGACAATGTTGTTGATAAGGAGATATCTGATTGTGAGGTTACGTCTGATGTAGTTGTAAATGTTGGCAACGTAGTCTCTGACGTGAGTTCAGATGAAGGGGACAGTGATGTAGTTTCTGGGGAGCCGGATGTCGATGCTGAAGCAGTTGTGTCGAGTGTTGATGCTGTGAACACAGAGGTGGATAGGGACGCATCCGATGATGTAACGGTTGACGCCGATGAAGGAATCTTGAAAGCAAAATCAATGCCCTCAGCAGGTTTAGTGCCATCGAATGAATCGAGTAAACTGCATAAATCCACCGAAGGATAAAACATCACAGCTATGCACCTACTTTCGCTATCGCATCGGTCCAGGCATCCTTGCATGCTGTCTTCTTCGTAAGACCGAGAGATAAAAACGGTAGACGAGTAGGTATCGCAACTCAGAGTAAACTTGTTCCCGTTAGGGCCAGTATAGGTACTGCCGGCCAGTTCACTGCAGGAGGGCGGTCCTGATACTGCTGTAGTGGACGTCGTCAACTCTGCTGTGGTTGTAGAGAATTCGGTTGGACTTTCAGTTGTAGACGTGACTGGCAGTAAAACAGCCATGTCATACAAATTGTTAGGCGCTGGTCCATCGGTCCCGTCCAGCAAGTAGCACAGGAACTGATCTCGGTCGAATAGTGCGACTTTACACCCTGAGGTATCAACACATATACCTATGCATGTCTCCAAATCCATCACCTCAAAACTGGGACCGATCTGATTGCCGCCTGTTGAGTATGAATTGCAAACAATCTCGAATTGCAAGTCAGAGTTTTGGAATGTGTAGGGATTGGTCAGTCGATTGCAGGATACTGCCAACGCCCGTCCCGCGTATAAAGAGAGGACGCTGAAGGCCCAGGGTATTCGTTGCAGCCTCATCTTGACTGTGGCAGCAGGTAATCATGCAAAGCGCAGGGAACAAAATTGTATTGTAGACACCGAAAACATCGCAGGCTCGGAGGGATTATCTAAGGACGGTGGCCCCTTTTTCATTTACGGATAGACTATAGAGTAAGGTAAAAAGCAATTTGCTAATTTCGTAGCAGGCTAATAGTCTACGTGGGCCATCGCATGATGTGCTGTTAAAATCGACGTCGTAATATTGATTTCTGTTGGTTGTTACACGAGCTAATGCCTGTTGCAAAGACGCCTAAAGCAATAGTGTCATTCAATAGCGTCAATTCAATCGAGTTCGAGAACGAAAAAAGAGACACCCTAACCCTAATTAAGCTCAAAGATTAGCTTCAGCTAGCCACCAAGCTCGCTTGGGTAATGAATTCGCAGCCGCACGTCTGGCCCTCAAGACATGTAATAATTAGCAGCAGCGCCAGCAATACAAATAGGCGCAAAAACCCAGTGCAACCATTCCCCATGTCCAATAACCGACTTTGCAACAATCCCATCCGTGACGCACATCGCAAGCCCACCAAGGTAAATCATGTTGATCAGCTTCGGGTCTCGAGTGAGACTGAGGTTGAGGCCAATAGACCCAATGACGACATTTCTGATACCGTAGACGCGCGCAAGACCTCGAGTAAGTTTTCGCGCCTTGGGTTCCGATGGGATGGTGAACTCCATTTGCTCCAGGGTTGCTTCTGGGCGGACGAGGAGGTTGAGGCCGATGAGACCCGGGACAAGGGCCATCAATTGGTTCCCATAGTGGAGGACGTTTTCGTTCATGTTGGTGGTCTTAGATAAATGTTCGCGGTAATGACTTTTTTAGTTGATCTGAATTGTTTTAGGTTTGATGTTGGTCGGAAATATGTTGTGAGATGAGAATTGAGCGAGATTGAAACGTAAGCTGTAAGCACGGTAATATACCTCTCTCACTCAGACACAGTCTGACATTTCACTGGGGCCTGAATCCTTCATGCTGACGCTCTCGGACTTTATTGTCCATATCACCTAACTCCACTTTATCCATTTATGTGTCATGGTATCAGAGAAAATAGGCGAGCGACATACATCAAGATCAAGGTTGTTCTTTTTGCAAGCAAGGTTGTGCCTTGGCTAATCCACAGGATGAATAAACGTATATACATTATCTTTCGGGTACGTACATTGAAATAAGTTCAAGATGTACTCTCCTATTACTATGTGATTAGATCTATAACAAACCTGGCTCTTTCAAGCCCTCTTAACACCACTACCTCTTGGCACTCTGAACAACCAATACAATCCAAGGGCACCAAGGATATTCGCCAAAACGTACACCCAAAGCAACCCAAAGTGCCACCATCGATCAGCGTAGTCAATGTTAAACCTTGCCAAGAACTCTTCCGTTGAAGCAAGCGAACAATATTGACAAACGTCGGTTGAAGAGCGATCAACAAGATAGCCACCCGCGGCATCAACAAATGGACCCATGAAGTCGCCGCACGTGAGGTTCATACCACTAGGAACTTGCATCTGAAGAACCTCGTTGTCTGCACATACTACGTCGGAGCCGTAAACAGCGACCGACATAATACCTCCGACAATGTATGTTGCTGGCGAGACGTGGTACATAAAGGTCCAAAAGGTAGGGATGTCGTTATACGTGACTCCGACACTGATAAGAGTTAGCTATTGCAGACGCGAGGAAACGAAGAAAAACCTACCCGCAAAAGGCAATGCAAAGCATCCAAAGTAAAGTAGCCAGAACACCAGCCTCTTCGGCGGAACCGATACATACAATACCAAAGTGTGAGAATGTGCTTGTGAACAGCATAAACATTAACAGGAAGAGGAATACAAGGAAGCCTCGAATATGCTGATCATTCAAAGTGGTGTTTTGGACAAAGCCGACCGGATAGTACCAGCAAAAGTAGATGATGACAGCCATCAAGGTGTTCCAAGCCGCCTCAACAAGAATGTTGGAGAGGATATAAGCTACACGATTAGTAAAAGTCTCTCGGTGTCAGTTTGTAACAAACTTACTATTCCAGCGATAGATCTTCGATGGTCTCTCGCGAACCTCGTACAACGCTCGCTGCGGAACGAATATGGGCATTATCTGATTGGTAATGCTTTGGAAAAGTACCATATACATAAAGATGGCATAAAGTTGGTTTTGTAGCCCTTGGATTGTATTTTTCGCTTCGAAAGTGAATCCGATGTAAAGCGACTGACATTTGTTAGCCAAAGCACTCTGTTTTAGCACCATAAAACATACCGATAGAATGATCAGAACAGTCTTGGACCAGATGTATGTAGGGGACCGCCAGAAATTCTTCCATGTGCGAATAAGAACTTCGCGGAACTGCGTCCAGAACGAAGCAACAAACTCCTGATGCTGCGATGCATCCGCGTTATCGAATGCGCTAATACCATTTGGCTGTGTCGATGGAAGAGCGTTCAGTCGCTGAAGTTCTTGCTTCACGCTTTGGAACTCTGGCGAGCTTCTCCAAACTTGATGCCAGTCGATGTTGTCGATCTCTTCGTCATTGGAAGGCTGGATGATATTGAGCATGTACTCGGCGGGGTTCGCATCCACAGGACATGGAGGGGCACCGTTGCGCTCAAAGTACTGGAGGAGAGTCTGCGACTGCTCGCCGAGGTCTAGATGTCATTAGTAACCAGACTCGGGAATGTTTATTAAATACTCACCGCCAAAATAAACTGTCTTTCCACCAGGAGCTAGCAGGAGTAGACGATCGAAACGCTGGAAGAGTATAGCGGAAGGCTGGTGGATAGTACACAGCACAGCCTGACCGCTTGCGGTAAGCTTCTCGATTAGGTCGCAAATCGCCCAAGAAGTCTGCGAATCGAGACCAGAAGTAGGTTCATCCAAAAAGACAAGTAATTGCGGCCTGGCAGCAAGCTCGACACCAATTGTTAGTCTCTTCCTCTGCTCAACATTGAGTCCCTCACCGGGAACTCCAATGACGGCATCCGAGAATTCCTGCATGTCGAGCATGTCGATTACTTGTTCCACATAGTTGAGCTTGTCCTGTCGCGATATTTCGGCAGACTGGCGCAAAAGTGCACTGAATTCAAGGGCTTCGCGGACGGTCATGGTATTGAGGTGGAGGTCTTGCTGTTGAACGTAGCCTACGCGGTGCTGGAATGATGCGTCGGTGGATTTCCCGTCAATGTGGGTGTTGCCGCTGACTACACCCATTGTAACGCGTGTTGCAAGAACATCGAGAAGTGTTGTTTTACCCGCGCCGGATACACCCTGTAGCACTTAGCATGGACCTACTGTTTCTGCAGGGAGAAGCTTACCATAAGAGCTGTGGAAAGACCAGGCTTGACCCAACCGTCAACATGATCCAATAGGCGTCGATCTTTACCTTTGATCTGGATGTCATAGCACAAATCTTCCCAGTGGAACACAGATGCACCAGCTGTAAGACCACTGTTAGCGTTGGTAGTTCCTTTCTCAGCAACAACATGTCGGTCGGTAGCTTGAGCTTCAACATCGTTATCGTCTTTCTTGTCAAAGCTAGGAGGCATACGGCCTTTGCGGAAGACAAGGATCTCACCCTTGCTCCGAGGAGGCTTGGCATGTTCGGCAGCGAAGATGTAGAAGACCAAGAAGGAAACCAAAAAGCCGAGAAGGATACCGATATTTCTAATCAAAGTTAGTACGTGATTAACACAAAGAAGATGATACTTACCGCCACTTATGCGAGTTGTAGTACTTATATGACAAGTTGATATACCTATCGCCATCGACCAGAGATGATCCAGGTATCGCGCCAACGACAGAGCAGATAGTCGAATTGGCAGGAAGATTGTCATAGCCAGGGCCTTGGGGAACCAATGTCGCACAGCCGTATTGCCGGTTATGAAACTCATTTGCCATCAACGCTTCAAACGCATAAGCCAAAGGGTTGATGTAGTTCATCCATCTGGACCAGCCAAGCATGTAGTCAGTAGGCATAGTAAAGCCAGTATAGATCATCAGCCCGAGACTCAAAATCGAGACAGGAATCATGGCTTGGTGGGTCGTGCGGGTCACGCATGCCAGAGTGCGGTAGATGCATGACATGACGAGAGTGGTGAGGTACGATGTAAGACAGAAGAAGAAGAAGCTGCCAGCCTCGCGACGAAGGTTGGACATGAAGTAGATAAGCAAATTGAAGACTATCATGTTGGCAGTCTTGTAGGGCAGGTCGATGATGTAGCTCGCGATGGCTTGAGCAGATTGGTGGTAAAAGGCATAGCGGTTGTGCTTTTCAACAACAGGGCGTTCAGCATAGACAGTGAGAACCTGTAAAGTCAGCATAGCCACGAGAAAGTAGAGTAAATGTTGCTCACCTCAAGTTGACTTGCAAAAGCATTGAACAGCAAAGCGAAGAAGATCAGACCACCTCGATAGTAAAAGCTCGACGAGTCATCGGGAAGATTAAAAAACATGCTACCCAGGACCAACGCCATGACTAGGTTGAAAACAAGCGACGCAATAGTAAATCCTGGATCCGCGAGTAATCGTCGCCATCCTCGCCATAGCGTGAGCTTGACCTGTGCAAGATACGATATTGTGTACGGAGACTTGCTGCGCTGGTTCTTGAACTGCTCTGCTCGGCGAGACTCCTTGTACTCCGCAAGGCGCTCCTCGCGAGGGTGGTTTTGCTCATAGGTTTCCAATTCGCGCATAAGCTGCTTGCGATGAGAGCTGGCTTGCCATCGCTCGGCGAACTCGGCGGGTGTTCGCGGGGCAGTGCGTTCGGAGCCTTGTTTCACGCGGCGTTCCTGCGGGCTGGTCATGGAAGTCAAGAAGTCAGGTGTTGTCTGACGATGGGGACCTTCATTATGTCAGCTTCTGATCTTGCACCTCGGACAAGTTCACTTACACTCGAAGCCAAGACCCTCAAAGTAGGCCCTTGCTTCGTGAATCCGGCCGAAGAAAATCTGATGACCCTCGTACAACACCATCACACGATCGAATAACTATATCGCGTTAGTGTAACCCGTACTGCATGTAATGTCTCACGCAATAGTAAGACTCAGTTAAGCTTACCTCGTAAGCTGACTGCGGTGCCTGGTAAATGGCCACCGCGGCCGCAACCCCGACAAGATCAGCCTGAAGACGCAGGTTTCGGCAAAAGTTGATTGCATTTCCACTGTCCAGACCGCGAGTCGTGTTGTCCCAGCATTGGAGCTTGGCGCCGGTCAGAGCAGCCTCCGCGATACTAACACGCTTGCGCTCACCGCCGCTAACACCGCGGACAAAGTCGTCGCCTACGCGGGTGTCGACGGTGTGGGAAATGCCAAATATTGACATCATTACGTCGCGCATCATGGTGTCTGCTTGGGAGCGGGTGACGCCGCCGGGGACGTGACAAAGGGAGTGGGCGCTCGAGGCGAAGGAGAGGGTCTCGCCGACGGTGAGATGTGCAAGATGACAGTCGATCTCGGCATTGTACAGAACATCTCCTCTAAAAGAAGAGCGCATGTGGTTCTCGTCGATACCTAACTACGTCAGCGTTGTTGCGATAGGGTCAAAGGTCAGCTTACCTCTGAAGTTAATGTAAGAGTCAGATCCAACTTCGAGACCAGCCGTCTCGCCCGCGATAGTCTTGAGAAACGTCGAACATCCCGAACCAGGGGGGCCAAGCACGAGGAGAAGTTCTCCCTCTTCAATGACACCTTCGAAGTTGCGCAGGATGTCGACTTTCTTCTTCTTGCTCCGTCCGAGAAGACCCAACACGTAGGACACAGCGTCCAGAGGATAGTCCACGACAGTTTTTTGATGTTCGGCTCCCGTACCCCAGCCATAGACATTGAGGCTTTTGAAGGCGACACCCAGACTTCGTGATGGTGCCGAACCATCTTCGGATTCAACGAGTTTGACAAATGCCTTTACCCATGCTCGCGGGTCGAAATTGGTCGAGTTGGGGTCGAGTTTTGTACCGGGTTGCGGAGAGAAAGCGTTCAATTCGGTACCGGCTGTCGTTGACACTCGCGAGAGCTGTCGTGCAAGATCGCTGATCTCTTTATTGATGTTCGTCTTGGGCTTCGTTCGGTCTGTAATGTCGTCCTTGACGCTGTTGGCTGTTGAGGCTGAACCTAAACCTTCGGGCGACAGGGCCCCTGTCGTACCTGCCATACTGGTACTCGTCCCACTAAACTGGTTATGGGAGAATTGAGTGGCGATCAAAACTCAATCAACGTCGTTCGGGGAATCGTATACAGGTGATTAAGTTGAACTCTCTTCGAGTCTCATCGTGTCAATAGAGCTTAGAACAAAAATATGTAACGGTGTGCGGTGGAATTAGAGTCAAGGAGGCGGCGCTTCCCATGGTCCGGGGCAGGGCATTCTAGTTAAAACCCGGAGAGATCCAACAACAATCGGGGGTTCACGGTGTCATAATTCCATCCGATCGCTTCTACCATTTTTTCCTTCTCCTTTGTTCCAATGCAACCTTTTGCCGTCTGGCATTGGATTTCAGTGGATAATCCATCCACTCTGGAGGAGCCCGCGGGGGACCGAACAAGCAAAAGCGAGTGTTTTGGAGGGTAAGACTTGAGCTGACATTTTCGCTTATGAAGAGGTCCCCCGTTTGGGAATCGTCCGGCAGGGATATAGGATGTTTTTAATGCAACGGCTTTTTGGCACTATTTCTTGGACTGGTTAATAGAACTGATTGTGCCAATGGTGATTGGAGAATGCATCCTAATCCGGTTAAAGACAACTTGTCGTAAGATTCGTTGGAATTGGGCTTGGCTGATCTTATCTCGCCTGCATCCGCTAGCATCGCGAATCTCAATAAACCAATGCAATGCCACGTTAACCTGCACCTTGACCGTTTGCTTGCTTCAACCATCGGCGACGCCGTTAGTTTGACCGACGTTTGCTTAATGGTTCAATTATGAAGGTGTTTTGTAGAGGCCAAGATGTTCTGGACCCTTACGATCCCGACAAGCTGTTACTGTCATTAATTCAGCCAGCCACTGGAAGCTATCACCTGCACGAGATCGGATTAGTGGCCGTTTTCTGTCTAGGCCGGGGTTATGGAGAAAAGGCTAACGAGTTGGACCGGTCGGAGACTATTCGGGGCGTGGTTACGCCGCTTGTGTTAATGTGCGATAACGATAACAATGACGGTCTCTTAGATTGTCCGACGCCGCGACTAATATTGGGTGAACGCGGAGCGGATTCCGACACCGGTGGTGCAATTCAATGCGATCTGTAGTCAATGTAGTTGACACCATTCTGGTAAGTTGATAAATAATAAGGGTCTGTTTGGTGTGCAAGCAAACAGTGTGTCAATTGTGTCAACAATCTTTCTGATATACAGAAATGAAGACCGGTAATGCTTTGAACCAAGCGATACCGGAGCGCGATGAGCCCTGTTTGACGAACTTTTAACGCGCAGCAATTCAAAATAGCATCACATAACAACTAAGCCAGGCAATCATGGGAGCTATATCGTTTGCCTTCAGCTACCTGTTGTCAGTTATTTAGAATAATTCAGCTAACTAAGCCAGACAATATATTCCGTCTATCTATGTTAAGTTAATTGTATCGTAGGTGCTGTCTGCTGTCGATTGCGTCGATTGTGTCAATTGTGTCAATTGACCCTTACAGTACCGGGTAGTTCGCTCATTGGCAGGTTGGCTGACTTGGTGTTTTGTTCACATTGGCTGACAATCTACGAGTTGTGCATAGCAGGCATCGGATCGTAACATTCCATCTCATAGTATTTACAAATTTAGCTATTTTTATGCCCATCAAGGTCTGTTTAAAGTAGATAGCATGTGACTTGTTGCATCTGTAGGTCTATGTCGCGTCTTCCCCACGATCTAAGATCCACTCTACCAGCACGCACTGCACCCGAGCCGAGGTAGATCCACCCAAACCGAGCTTAATCGGTCTTTCAATTCAAGATGTTAAGTACCTGCGTCGGCCTCCTTTTATTAACATTGGACGAGTCGACAGTCCGATTATAACGATAATGGCTTCTACACTTGCTGATCAGGTCTCAGTTGACAAAGTCGGCGACGGCGAATATGTCTCCAGACGCAATCCCGTTCGAATGGGCAACGCGGCGCACATCGCCTACGGAGGCTGCACCGCGGGCGTAGCCGTCAATGCCGCATGCCATACAGCACCTCCTACAATGTCGCTATACTCAGTTCTGGGTCACTTCCATGGCCCGGCTTCAACAGAAAAGAAATTGTACTGCAGCGTCACCAGCACCAGGGACACAAGGACATTCGCGACGCGTAGAGTACAGGTCAAGCAACAGCAGGCTAATGGCGAGTTTCGCGTCTGCATGGAGGTCTTGGCGGATTTCCACGTTAACGAGGCGTCCGACTTTGAGTACTCCGAGGCGACGTGTTCGAAATGGCCGAGGGCGGAGGATTGTCCAAATTTGAAGACGCTGGTCAAGGACCTTTTGGACAAGGGCAGCATCACCGCGGATCAAGGCAACACTTTTACCGAGGTCTTTGCTGCAAACGCCGACTTTTTCGAGACGAGATACTGCACAGACGGTGTCTCGGCCCAGAATCTAGCGGGCGCCGCCAAAACCACCATCACAACACAAGACGACCGCTCCATCACCGAAAAAGTCTCTGCGGAATGGCAGCGTGCTCGCGAACCACTCGAGACGACGATTGACAACATGAGCGCGCTGGCGTTCTTGATGGACGGCGCGCTTTCATTTCTACCGCTAACGCATAACCACATGTGGTTCGACGACACGGCCGCCTGTTCGACACTGGACTTTGCGCTACGCATTTTCGTGCCCGAGATCAAGATGAATGAGTGGTGTCTTAAGGAGCGCAAGACGTCGAGGGGCGGAGGGAACAGAACTTATTCGGAGGGCAAATTATTTGACAAGCATGGCAATTTAATCGCGTCGAATACGCAGCAGTCTATCATGAGATTGAGGAAGGGTGCTGTAGTGCCAAAACTTTAATTGTGTACCGCCACGCACAGCAGAATGTTATACACCGTGGACGATAGAATTGACTGGAAATAAATAAAAGCCATATATATATATACTCCGTACATCATCCACATAACGTGCGACTTTTCATAAGCTATTCGCTCTACACAGTGAGCCGAACTGACCTACCTATACTCACTCCTCCATCGTCGAAGGCTTGTTCAAATGAGAGTCTAGGTTTAACAAACTCTGGCTCGTAAGACCTATTCGTTGCTTCTATGCTCATAGGTCTGCTTGTGGTAATTGCCAGGTGCGCTATCTAAGTACATAAGCGTCCCGACCGTCGTAAGGCGGATCTTGCTCTGGTTCTTTTGGTTGGTTCTGGCCGATCTGCACGGTTACGTGAAGCGTTGCGTCCTCGAGTAGCATTGGACGCAGAGGAAACCGTGTCCAACACGTCGTGCGTGGCTGCCCCCTTCTCACCATCACTCATAGACACATCCTCGTCTTGAACTATGCGGCTGTAACCCACGGGGGGACTGCAACGGAAATCTCTTCTGAATCTGGCCTCGTGTATCCCCTGGTCAGTGTAAATGGAGCTGGTGTCATCGCTATCATAGCCGTCATCGCCGTTTTGGTCATTAGAGATATCATTGCCGGGTAGTGATTTGTCGGGACCCAAATAGACCTTGTCGATGTGCTCCCAAAGCCTAACTTTAACATCCCCACGTTTATATCTCTCCAGCTTAGAAACTTTGACCCAGCCCCATGCGCAATTCTTGAGTTTTGGGCTACGGATGTACATAACAGGGTACTCTCGTAGAGAGGCCTGGGGACCGCCAGGCTCGAAGTCCTTGACCCATTTCAAAACCCGTTCGGCCGGATCGTATTCATAGCATCGTGGGAGCTTGTCAGATAGGAGGGCATTTTTCAAGGCGTCGTGGTCTATCTGATCGAATGTTCCGAACCAAGGAAGTATCTTGACAGCGAAATGATACCCTTCCTCAGGCCGCCACGTTTTGCACAAGTCTCCAGGTTGAGGGTTGATGAGTGGTGTGCGATTGCGGGTGGTACTTCGAGTGCGTGGTGGCGAGAAGTTGTATGTGTCTTGAATCTGACTGGTACGTTTCCGTACACGTTCTCGGCCTCCACGATGTGCATGTCCTCTCTCAGCTTTCTGTTCCGGCCTCCCCTCTGCAATCGACTTTTCCCTGGCCTCGGCCTTTTCACTTGCCTCAGCCTTCTCCTTCGCCTTTTCTTCGGCCACCCTTTGAAAAGTGACGTCGTTGTTCAGTTTCTTATCCTCTGGAGTGCAATTCAACACACGCGTACCAAACTTGGAGATTGCCATTTCCGTGTTGATATCCTCCCTGCCTAGGTCATGTTGACAAGCTCCAAGATGCATCACAGCTTCCGTAAACGGATGTTTGGTGCGAAATTCCTTGTTATGCTTTTTGCATTCGACAATATACCAAGTGTCTTTCCCATACTCATCGATGACATATGTCTGAAGGGCTTCGCCGTCTTGGTATACTTGATCAAACTCAATGGTTCTTTCAGTCAAGGGTTTCATCGAGCGATTCCTCTTCTTATTGGACGATATAGAACTAGGCGGGTTTGTTGACTTTCTCTTTGGTGGTCTTGGGGTACACACAACCGACAGTTCATCCTCGCTTATATAATTGTCCGGCTCGTGTAGTTCATCAGTAGAAGAACGGATGGCCAGAGTTGAAAAGCCTGCGACAGGATTAAGGTCCAAGGTCATTGTGCTGTCTGCGGGTTGGTTTTCCTCCTCAGCTTGCTCTTGCTCAGGAGTAGGCAGCGCTTGTCGAGCAGCAAGGCACTGGTAGACTACCCTCTCGCATAGATCAGTTCCAAGTATGTCGACAAGTTCCCGTAAGTCATCCTCCTGCTCTTGTTCAATCCGGTTCTGATAGTCATTCTCTTCCTGCTGTACAGTCTCACATCGAGCTTTGAGTTGTGTTATACGCTCCGCGGCAAGAAGGACAGTATCGACATTAGGGTGGAAGCCAACTAGGCCACTGCCACCCATCAAGACTGACCCATCTCTAGTAAAGGTGTAACTGGCATCGCGCAACTTTGCATTTGCATCCTTAAGCTCGGCTTCGTAGGTCTCCCATGGAGATGGCGTTTGTTGAAGGGGCGATGCGCGGCTTTGGTAGTATTGTTGAAGTCTTTTAACCTTGTCAGAAGGCCGGGGGAATGCATGCATGGCTGTTCAATTGATTATACCGGGTAGAATAAACCGGATAATTAACTCTGCGGCTTGAAAGAATCGGCAGTCTAACTGGCAGGCAAAGGTTTTTGCAGTTAGAAGGAGTCGAAGGGGTCATGTCTCTTTAAATTGCTGAGCTTTGACGAAGACACGGACCACCTGAGACATCCAAAGGTACCCAGGTACAGCCCGCAGGGGTCTCGAATGTTAGCGCGAGACCGGAATTGGCTACCTAACTTCTTTTTTAACAAGTTACCCTATAATAAAGCTATATAAAGGCAGTGAAAGAGTAGCTTTATACTCTAAAGACTCTATATTAAATTCTAAATAGTTTATGTTTTTTTTTTCCCTAGCTTTCTCTACTATAGGTATACTTCTATAGAATTAGAAGTAAACTGAAACTTAGTATCATACTAACATTTTAAACCCTGCCGGTTATAGCAGGAGAAAGAGGGGAATGTAACAACTTCTAGGATCTAATAAAAGCTATATATTAAAGTATTATATAAGAGAAAAGAAATATCTTTATTTATATAGAGTTATAATAGGTATAGGTTCCTAAGGGATAAACTAGTCTATATTAGTTTATATTAGTAGAGTTATA
>LXHY01000141.1:0-62093 GCA_002093855.1 Fusarium praegraminearum | reverse complement strand
CTCCCCTGCTCCCCTGCTCCCTCCTCTTCCCTCTTGATCCAAAGCTGACATCACATGCTCGCCGCTTACCAGCTGCTACCATACTCCCCTGTTGCCGCCACCATCTTGCCTTCACCACCATCTTGCCGCAGCCACTCACCTTCTGCCGCAACCACACACTCCGACGACACCGACATGTCGTCGCCCCCAGACTATCGTCGCCCGCGGGAGCCGGCGACTTCAAACCGGCAGCTGAGGAATGCCTTCGCTGCGTTTGGAATCGACGCCTCCAATTTTGAAACGCAGTCAGATGCTGGCTCACCTAGGGGTAAGTGACCATCTCCTACTTCCGCTCTTGCTTCTCCTACTATTGCCCTTCATCCTCTTCTCGTTCTCGTGTTATTTATTATCCTTCCCTTCCACTTCCTCTACTGGGTTAATCTAGCGTTGATCCATACTGTGGACTCTCCTCTTGCGTTCTGTGCCCGTAACTCTCTTGTCTCTTCCTCCTACTCCGTATCTGCAAGCGCAGAAGCTGTCAGTACACCAGGTTTGTTGAGCCTGGAGCATCTCGTGAACCCTTCGAGAATCCTACTATTCGGGTTTGGAAGATCAGACGGGCAGATGATTTCAAACTACTGTCAGTTCTACCGAGTTGTGTGTCCAGATGCACCTCGGTCGCAGCTTTTGCATCCTTTCGACATCAGACTCCCTGAAAAGCATATATATTTTAACCGTCGTTCTTGACTATGCACTATTCTTGGAGAATAGTAAACTAACAAACTTCAGGCTCACCTTCTCACCTTCTCTCCAACGCTAAAAGGTATGCTTTAATTTATGGTTGTCCTCTATCTGAGCTTTACTAACAAAAGTTCAGTCTTCCCGCCCTTGCTAAACCGGCTTACGATTCACCCGAGTTCAACGAGGACTACGATGACGGCATCCAGCCATACTGGGGGTTTGTTGAATTAGTTCCAAGGTTCAGTTGAGAAAGACTTGCTAACTCTACCAGATATCTCCCATCTCAGGTCGATCACAACCAGGAAGCTGAGACAACCCCTTTCCAGGGCGCTCAACACGGCGAATCTCAGAACCAGTCTGCTGCCACCGAGGAAACCCCTCGACCCTTCACCAGATCCCGCAGGACATTTGACGCCCAGGCCGTGTATCCCGCCGAGGCCTGTCTTTTCGTTGCCAAGTAAGTAACCCGCTTGCTTATCCGATTTGTGTAACTGCTAACTTGTCTCTTAAGTCTCCCTCAGAACGTCGACGATCTAACCATCGAGAAAGACCTCACTCGATTCTTTGGCCAGTACGGAACTGTCTTTATCAAAGTGAAGCGTGATCGACGACTCATGCCTTACGCCTTTGCTCAGTTCACCGTAAGTTAGCCTACATCTTCTACTGCTTCCTATAATATATAACTAATCTTTAACCAGGAACGCACACATGCCGACTTTGCTCTGCAGAACGCAAGTGGTCAGGAAATCATGGGTCGCTATCCTCGCTTGGAAAAGTGCGGAGGAAACTGTATGATATCTCCCCTTACAATTTCAACTCGTTGCTAACTATCCTCTAGTATCCTACATCATCTTCCGCAAGGATAAACGCCCAGTTCAGTATGATGACGCTTACAACATTTTCTCCCCGTATGGAAAGATTGCAAAGATCGAAACTTTGGACTATAAAATCCAAATCAAACTCCATGTGCCTCCATCCATGATGGTACAGTATGAGAGATTCGATCCTAAGCGAGACGTCATCAAGGTAAGTTTAGTCTTTAAGAGTTACAAGGAAGAACATTTCTAATAACTTCTTAGTCTTTCGGTCACTCTGATGTCTTTATCATCATGTTATATGACCCTAAGATCGGCCAAGATCCTTCCGAACGCACCTCTGGTGACCGAACTTTCATGGAGATCTATGACAAGAACCGTCGCTCTATTTTCATGGGCAACTTGCCTGCACACACGGACGAGAGACTTGTCAATAAGCTGGCTTCCCAGTGCGGAGACGTTGCTTCTGTCGACCTTCGCAACATCCCTGATGCGAACGGTGGTGGTAAGAAACCCAAGCTTCTTTATCTAACTACCCAACTGACTATCCCAGCTCCTAATGTCTATGCCTTTGTTGAATTCGAGCGCCCAAATGCCCCTGATGAGGCCGTGCGTCAATTCGTAAGTCTTGCAACTTCTTCATTTCCTCAACTCTCAATTTTCTAACTCATATCTCTAGAATGGGACACATGTTGAGGGTTCCATCTTGCGAGTTGAGCGAAGGCGAACAAGGCCTCCTCGCGATACACGAAGCTTCTCAGTCTCGCAGTCGATGAGACCACTGCCATTAGTGCCGCACCTGCGTCCTGGTCGTGCTGCCTCTATGGCCATTGAAGCTGCGGATCACCCGAACGACCATTGCAGTGCAGCCTCTACATCTTCTACACTTGTCGAACACGAAACAAACCACAGCCGCGTAGGATCTGTGGATACCACTGCACCCGTCGATCACCACAGCCATCATAGCCGCCTAGGATCTATGGTTGCTACACCTATTGCCCAGCCTAGCCACTTTGGATCTATGGTTGCTACGCCTGCCCACTTGGGACCTATGGCTGCTACACACTTTAACCAGCACAGCCGCTCAGTATCTATGGCTTCCACACACTTCAGCCATCATAACCGCTCAGTGTCTATGGCTGCTACACCTATTGCCCTGCCCAGCCGCTCTGTATCTACGGCTATCGATTCACCTGTTAACCAACAAAGCAACCACAACCGCATGAAGTCGAGCGATAGAATTCCACCTCTTCCTCAGAACGCCCGCCCATTGCCAGTTCAACCTGAACACCCTCGACGTGCATTCCTTTCTCCCAACAAGATGCTCGCTTTCGGCGCTGGCGAGTTAGATGAGTTCACTCCCATTAACTCTCCTGACAAAGTGAGTGGCCCGAATGGCACTGGAAACAATGTTCACTGGGGGCAATCGCAATTCATCGAGGCATCTCCTGAGTACATCTCCCCTGCGGGATCATCTCCTATTCACCACTCACCCCACGATACTCAGATCGTATCCTTCGCTGAGCGCTTGGCTAACCAAGGACGCTCTGTCTCCTATGCGGTCTCGTCGGCTGCTCAACATGCCATTGATCGATGTGAGACAGCAGTCGAAGAGAAGAAGACTGACGTTGTCAAGGGGCACCGTCGTGGCCGTTCTGCTCTCTTCCCAACCGCACCAGACCTAGACCTTGAGGTTACAGACAGTGACGGATCCAGCTCGTGGCGAACTATCGGCTCTTCAGAGGAAGAGGAAGGCTTCAAGGAGAAGAAGGCCGAGAGCAGAACCAAACTCCGACGTGGCTGTCTTTCCGAACAGAACCTGAAGAGAAACGAACTTGCTTACAAGGAACTCAGCAAAGACCACAAGTCAGAGGAGAACCTCAAGGTGAAGAAGAGAGTTTCGTTCAAGAGCGAAGCATCTATCATCTACAAAAGCCCCGAGTCATCTAACCAGACATCTATCCACCAGGCGCCTACTCCTTCCGCTTATATTGGACCCTCCGTACAGGCACAGATGATGGCACCGGCGCTTCCTCCTCCTCCTGGAGGTCTTGTATATGTTGCTGTTCCTTACGAGTCTGTTGCTGCGCAGCTGGGCGCTCCTCACTATTACAGCTATCCGTCCCACCAGCATGAGGTGCAGTATCAAGCACCTCCTCAAGTCTATCAGAACCACCCCCAAACTCACTACCAGGTTCACAATCAGGTCCACAACCAGACCTTCTACGGCGAGAGCGCTCAGCCCATCTACCGAGCCGAGCCGCAAGTTCCCTTCCGGGAGAGTGTCCAACCACCATACCATGGATACACTCAGCCCGCTTACGGCGATCGCGCTGCGAGGTACCAGAACCCTCGGGTTCAGTACCGAGGATCCCAGCAGGGGGATCCTCAAGGTAACCCCTACGCGTCGTATGCTCACCTCCAGGAGCATCGCGATGGTGCCCTGCAGTCGCAGTATCCCGCCTACAATAACAGGGGATCTTCTAGCAGCGCTCACATGACCCGGGCTCCCGCCGCCGAGAGCCCTCACCAGAGGCGACAGCGTGTCGAGGCGGAGCGATACCGCCGGTACAATTCATGATCGTGCCGACAGGAGGTACGATCACGCCGGGCGAGTATCTCGATCGCCGCCATCTTCCCTTCGGCCTTTTTTCTTTTTCTTTTGACGACCTGCGTTCGATTTGCGAGTTTGTATGAACGTAAGTATGTTCGCTCGCGTTTATCTCCTCAGCACTAACTATCATTCTAGTAATACCAGTCCTTTCACCCTTTTTTTGTTGCAGCATATCAGCATAAGTCCACTCGGCGATGGTGGCGCTGATACTAATTTTTTTGCTCCCTCCCAGAGACGTCGTTGAGTGCCAAAATGGCACATGAGATTAAGAGTGTGGCTCGAGGAGAGGAGGTGCTCATGTTGGTAATACCAACATTGTATGGATTTATATAGAAAAAAAAAAAAGAGAACTCTGTTCTCACCAAAGGGTTTTTACCCACCAAAACTTATGTCCTGTCCCTTTATTCTATTGTAGACGTGATATGATGTGTGAGATGTGAAGAAGGAGCAAAGAATAAAAGGGCCGATGTTGCTATATGATATGATATGATACATCTCCGGTAAATTGGTTCTCTGAGTTATCAGCCGATTAGTTACCTGGGATAGTACATCAGTCATCACATCAGGCGGTTTATAATGGATAGCTACGGACTGATGACCCCCACCCTCTAATGGGAAGAAAAGACAAGCATTAAATGACCCAAAAGTGTTAGCCAGAGTCCTCTTTACAGTCAATTTGGCGATATGACGTTACTCGATCGGGAATAGGACATGTTCATTCTTGAACACTAAATAAATAGTCAGTCCAGACCCAGCGCGACTTTTATTTTATTTATTGTCTTGGACAACAGATTTCATCCTTACTTCTCTCCCTTTTTCTGTCACTCTCCTCGTCAAACGGCGATATCCAACTTGAAACGACATAAACTAAAAGCCTCACTCAATGGGTTTTCCATCCTTTGCGGCTTCAAACGCCGTTATTTACGTCACTTATGGCGCTTTCCTGTTTGTGATCCCACTCTCACTCTCACTCATGATCATGATCATGATCAGGATCATAGCTGACAGTCAAAACAGCATCATGGGAACTGGAATCGCTTGGAAGATGAGAAACCAGTCCAAGGCCGACTTTCTCTCAGGCAACGGAACTCAGACGGGTCAGAAATTCTCAGCATTTGAGATGCTCTTGACAGTTCAGACACAAGGCGTTAGCTACGTTGACAGAGTTTTCATGAGCATCTCACACCATCACCATATCCCATCTAAAGACCTCTCACTAACCAATCTCAACAGCCTTCCCTCTGGCCCTCAACTTCATCGCTTCCGGTGAGTAGAGCTACTCTAGCTCTCACTGCAGTACTCCGGAGCGGTAGCAAATGCAAACCCAACAGCAAAATGACAGCAAAGACTTGCGCAATCGTACAGAAAATGGATGTGATGACTCGCAAGAGCTCCATCCAACCTGATGCCTCTCATGGTCGAGTATACCAATCAAGAATGAACGAGCAGGTTCGTACATTGAATGAAAAGATCGTCTTCTTCTTCCCCCCTTCAAACCACCCGAGTTTGCCTCGGATCTCTGCTGCTACTAACCAATTCCCCAGGCTCAGTTGAGAATACCCTCTCTTCTGAGTCTGGCTTACTCAAACCTGCTCCAGAGAGGCAATCTCGGGAGGCTGGGGGGAGAGGATGCGGCTCACTACGGGCGCTGAGTTGACGTATCGTCTGGATCCAACCTCGGAACACTTGTCAAACACATGTGTCTTCCGAGGAGATCCTGACGTGCGATGACGAAGCTGAGATTGTACCGTAAATACTCGATCAAGTTAATGCTTGCGTGGGAAAAGTGTTGCCGCTCCAATTCCATCCCTGCCCTCTCCCAAACTCGTTGGAATGACAACTGACTCTTGTAGCTCTCGGTTCCGGTATTCTCTTCTCGTATCCCGAGCTGGCCACCATCTCTGGTGTGCAGGGCATGATGGTGTACGCTCTTGCGTCCGCGCTGCCTATGCTCATCTTTGGATACCTTGGTCCCATCATCCGACGACGATGCCCCGAAGGCTTCGTCCTCACTGAGTGGACTCGACAGCGATACGGCGTTATTACTATGCTGTACTTGAGCTTCATGTCAATGGTAACCCTGTTCCTGTACATGGTCTCCGAGCTCTCGGCTATTGGACAGGTGGTTCAAGCCTTGACCGGCCTTGACCCCCTCCCAGTCATGATTGTTCAGTGTGCTATCACTACTATCTATACCTGTAGGTCTTTCCTATTCTTGCAGGCCGAACCTCTCATCTAACTCTGTAAGCCCTTGGTGGATTTAGAATCTCGTTCATCACAGATGTCGTTCAAGGTACCATGGTCATTGGTCTTGTCATCATCGCTGCCATTACCATTGGTGCTAAGACTGAGATCCAGCGACCTCTCATCGATGAGTCTGGTCTTACGAAGCCCAACCTGCTCGGCTGGCAGCTTCTGTACATCCTTCCTGTTGCAGTCCTGACAAACGACTTCTTCCTTTCGTCCTTCTGGCTGCGGACCTTTGCTTCCAAGACAGACAAGGATCTCCGAATTGGAACCACTATTGCCACGATTGTCATCCTGTGTGTTCTTACCCTCGTTGGTTCCACAGGTCTCATCGCTGTTTGGTCCGGAGCCTTGCCTCTTGCAGACAAAGCCGGTTCTGGCTCAGTAGCTTTTTTCGTTCTCCTCGAGACCCTTCCCAGCTGGGTCGTTGGTATCGTCCTCGTCATGGTTGTCACTATGAGCACAGCTGCCTTTGACAGTCTTCAGTCCGCCATGGTCTCGTCAGGCTCCAACGATCTCTTCCGCAACAAGCTCAACATCTGGTACATCCGAGCCATTGTGGTGCTCATCATCATTCCCGTCATCGTCATTGCTCTCAAAGCCCCCTCTGTTCTTCAGATCTGGCTCATTACCGATCTCATCTCTGCGGCCACCATTCCTGTACTTGTTATCGGCCTCGTCGAGAAGTTCTACTGGTGGCGCGGCTTCGAGGTTGTTGTTGGCGGCCTCGGTGGTATCTTGACCGTCTTCATCTTTGGCTGTGTCTACTACGGTAACGCCAAAGAAGCTGGAGAACTTCTCCTTGTGCAGAAGGGTCTGTACGGCAACGACTGGAGTGCCTTCGGCGCCTTTGTTGCTGCACCTGTTGGAAGTCTTCTTTGGGGCTGTGGTGCTATGGTTGTCCGCATCACTTTCCAGTACGTTCATGCCAAGGTCCGTGGACATCGCTTTGATGCTCTGGACCGTCCCCTGGATCTTCGTCCCGTCAGCAGGGAGGATGACACCCCCTCTGAGAACCTTGTGTCTCAGACTGCGGGCAAGTTCTTCTAGGCAAACCTTGAACAGATGCCGCTGGATTCTGGTTCATTATAGGGGAGTGGCATGCGACTTATAGTCATCGGTGCAGTGTTGATTGATCTCATACTCGGGATGTGTGGCAAAAGTATGTTTAGTTTGGTTAAATCGTTTCTTGCTAGTAAAGCTCTGTTAGAGCCTCGAATGTTACATCGTTTTTGCGTATATCCATGTTCTTCTCAGTTTGTGATGTGACAGTTACCAAGTTTGCCAAACTGGACTTCACATATAACGCGGTATTCCATGAGGTGTCAGACATCAAACAACAGACGGCAATGGACTCTCAAGAGTGAATTATTCAAAATTGAATTGGAGAAGTACTTTGCAAACATCCGTTCGCCGGCCCCAATGCTATTTTATAGTACATTTATGCTCCTCGTACAATATACACTGTCGTTTTACACGTTTCCCCCCCCTTGTCTGCCTCAGCTCACTTATTGTGAGCGTCAGTCACTTGTGGTATACAATTCGATCCTTTTATTTCAGAGGACCTTTCCATCCAGCGCGCTGGGCCTGCTCTTTCATGATCCAGTCTTGCTCTTCTTGGTATGACTCAAGGGTTGTGGCGGGAACAGTGCCCCAGATTCGCCATGGTGTAGACTGGAACGTCTTCTCGTTGACCTGCCTTGAAAGCACAACGTACTCCAGCTTATCCTGCACCTTTGTGCTTCCAGGAATGAGCTGATCTGAAGGCTTCTTGTACTTTGCGACACGTTGTGTTGAGGCGATCGCGATAACGGCTTGTTCTGTACAGTTGTCCTTGTCGTGAGGGTTGATGTTGTGAACCTGGTGTGCTACCACGCGAGGATAGAGCAACGACTTGTTGAGACTGAGGAGCTCAAATGTGACACGCTCGCCAGCGTTGCGACGGTCAATGGCAGCAGTGAGCTTCTTTCCGAATTGACCGAGGCATAGGTTGTTGATGGTAGACTTGTCGCCCGCAGCAAACGCCCCAAGCATCTCCATGTACATGTTCTTCGCGGTGGGTGCGATCTTGCCGCGGCCGATCTTCCACTTGGGCCGTGTTGTCCAGCCAGGCATAGACTTGAGCTTGAACTGGAGGAGAGAGAGGAATTCGATTCCCCACTGGCGGAATCGGTACCAGGTGTAGTTTAGAGCGCTGGAGATGCCGGAGGGGTATCGTGAGAGGGGGAGAGGGACGAAAGTGCCTATTACACCATTAGCTCTTGTCTCTCGCTAGACTACCATAGCCAGCTGTATGAATTGGCGCATGTGACGACCAAGAGGTTCGTCTATTCTCTTCCACTCACCAGGAAACAATGGACCGCCGCCAGACTTGAAGTACTCGTCGTTGGCCTTCTTCTGAATCGCAGACATTGACTCAACGTCGGTCTTCTTGGAGTCCTTTGTAGCCGCCCTTTTCATCTCTCTCAACATCCTCTCCCGAGAGGGCATCGATATGTATCGGCATTGTACCCTCGTCGCTCCGAGAACGCTCTGGCGCAAGATGGCCGGGCGCAGCGCCATTACTGAGGAAGGCATTGGCGGACCTCTCTTTTACTTTTTTTTTGTCTAAACCGAAATGTCGAAACGCTCAGAATAGGTATTAATAGACACCCGGTAGTTACCGGCGGCGCAGGGTCATAATCGAGCTCGAGCTGGCTTCAGCCATCATAGTCTTCTGCCACTGAAGAATTTCATGGATTCTGGGCCGATGACGGAACAATTAAATGCCGAAGACGACGCACAGGGTGGTGTCAAGGTGGGGTTGACTTACGCCGCGAATATCAGAATCTGCACATGGTACAAGGTGCCAATCGTCAACGTTTCGTTCCTTACGGGCAGAGTTTCAACACCACGCCCAGCATCACAGCTCGACAGCGCATTCTACGAGCGAAGGCTCACTATCACGGCATTATCTGCTCTCACGAGTAAACCTCATGTTCTTCGACTCCCGGTGAGCCAATTGGGCTCTACGAAAGCTTGCGACAGCTTGGACATTGACTTGAAATTCTACCCAATCATCAAAATAAATAGCCCATCATGAGGGTTACACATACACTCCTGTCGAGGACCTTCTTTGGCCGGAGCATGGACGAGCTGAAGAGGCGCACCCGAATAGGTATGTTATGATGCTCTCCGAAAGAAACACAAGGCTAACCATTGTAGCTGTGAGCTTCGAGACTATCAAAGGCACTACACAGCCCAAGCCTCTATACGACTTCAATGCCCCCGAAAGCGTTCGCGACTGCATTGTCATGTCCGATAAAACCATTGGCGGTTTCTCACAAAGCAACTTTGACTTCCAAAAGTCTACCGAGTCGAGCGCCGGCTCAAAGATACCCTCCGCATATGCCCGCTTCCATGGCAACATCTCTACCCGCCTCCCAGACGACCGTCCCAACATTCAGCGTACAGGCTTCGCTGGCTTCCGATCCCCTGACCAAAGACCAACCATGTTTGGTCGTTCAATGTGGGATATCGATCCCTACATCTATCTCGCCCTGCGTGTCAAATCCGATGGCCGCAGTTACTTTGTCAATGTGCAGACAGAGAGTGTTGAGCCCTCAGACCTGCACCAGCATCGACTGTTTCCGAAACGCCCGGGCCAGTGGGAAACTGTTCTAATCAAATGGAACGACTTTGTTAGAACGAACCATGGTTTCGTTGTGGAGCCGCAGACTGAAATGTTGCGACAGAAGGTACTGACTGTTGGTGTTGGGCTGACAGACCGTGTCGATGGTCCTTTTGAGCTTTGTATCGAAAGAGCCTGGGCCACTAACGATGCAAGTGAGGCGGACATAATGGAAGACCCTCAAGCTTCGGCTATTTCAGAAGAGGGTGAACTGAGAAATAAAAAGGGCGAAAAGGTACGGTGGTAAATCCTAGCCATGGGACATGATATTGCACGTGTATTTATAGACTTTAGCCCTTGGATGAGCCTCTATGGACTGACCGATATATGGTTGGTCTCTGTACAAACAAAGGTATAATGAACTCCGTAAGTTGTTTCCCATAATCATCAATCGTTACCCTCCATGGCTAAGTGATTCAGCTCTCTTCTTGAGTGACACGTATGCCGCAGCGTAATCTGCCGCCAATGTCAGATCCCCCATTAACTTCATGATCATGGCCTTCTTCGCCATCATCTGACATTGCATGTTGATATCCTCCATACTTGAGTAGTGGTCGAAAGACTTTTGTACGGCTGCGAGAGCCTTGGTCATGTATTCCGTCCGTTTGTACGACTTGGGCTCGCATTTACCAGCAATTCCCATGTACGCATCAGCGAGATAGCTGTACAGCTGGGCTGCCAGGCTTGCGGTCTCGCACTCTAAAGAACGGGGGATGATAGCCAGCAAGAGTTGAGAAGCCGCGTCAAATTCTCCCAATGAAATCAGAATGTTAGACACACATCCGATCGCCTGCCAGAGACAAGGAATGAGACGAGCTCCCCACGAGATGCTTGCAGCCCGCATAGCGGTTGTGAAACCTCTTTGAGGCCGGCCACACTTGTCGAGGAGAGAGGCCTTGAGTAAAAGCAGTTTAACACGAAGAATGACATCCTTCTTTTCGTCTTCGAGTTGGGACATCATGTCGTCTACTTTGGAAAACGCTGCTTGAAGGTCTCCTCGACGAGTCAGATAATCTATATGTAGAGTATCGACCAGAAACGCCATGTCAGGTTCGAGATCGTCCATCTTTGACTGTATTATTTGAGATAGTAGTCTCTCAGCTCCTTCCAGGTTGTTGTGATGTAGGTCTCTCTTCAGCTTGATGATTCCCCGATACTTGTGCCAGTATTGACTCGGCTTCCAAGACCTGAGAGAGTTTTCTTCCAATTGTTCCAACTTGCTTAATGCCTCGTCATAACGACCACGTAAAGCTAGTAAAAGAGCAAAACGGCAAGTCAGCTTGAGCTCATCGTCAAATATGGCGTTGCGGGCATGACATCTCAGGAAGACCTCGCAAGTGGCTGATGAAAGCGTTGACAGCCCAAGCCTATCCCATAGAGCCGAGGTGAGCGAGAAATGGGAGCCGAACATGTTTTTCATGTTCCTCTCGACAATGATGTGCGAACTTCGAACTATAGACTCAAACGCCGTAGCCACGCTATCGCCGTTGAGAAGCCCGAGCTTGGCTTCACTGAGTAGAACCGAGCTCCACAGCGTCCACATGCCTGTCTCTTTTGCTTTAACTCTAAGAAAGGCCAAGCTTTCTTTGCCCGTGCCAAGCATACTATTAGATTCCAGGTTCTGGACAAGGTCGGGATGTGCGCGGCCAAAGTGAAAGAGCCAGTTCAAAGCAAAGTTGAGGCACGTCATGTCGCGGTTCTCTCGGGCTGTCGACACGGTTTCGAGCATGGCAGCTACTGCTTCTTTGTGACAGCCGAAGTCGGCTTGCAAAACGGCAAGGTTCATCAGAGCATACTGGTAGAACAAGCGGTCCCGATTCTGCATGGTGTAATCAAAGTATCTGTGAAGATAATCGAATGCAGTGGGATAGTCCCCAGCTCTCCACGCGTCAAGGAACCTGTTGCTGTTAGAGGTCACCTAGCCTGCCAGTGATAACTGCCAACTTACTTGAGGTAGTGTGTCAGACTGGGGACAAGGTAACTATCATTGAGTAGGTCATGGAACTGATGGCGGATCTCGAGCGGTACTCTGTTGCCAAACTCTGGCCAAATTAGCACCTATGAACAAATGTAATTAGGGGGTCTCTTACTCTGCATCTGTTCGATCTGGAACTCCAAGAGACTCTCGATGTCGTCGGTACTCACAGGAAGTGACCCGCTCTGGTCTCCTGTGAGCATATCACCGTAAGCGACCGAGGCCAATGCCATAACGCTCTGGTGATCCCAATCCTCTTGTTCGCCCATCAAGAGAACATTGTCAAAACTCAACCGCCCAAATCCCGGAATTTTGCGCTTCAGATAAGAGGCGGTTGGTTGTCGATATCGTACAAAATGTTTCCACAACTCTGTACAGTCGTGAAATTGTAGTCGTTGGTATTCAAGTCTTGCTCTCCGCACGAATGTTCCAAAGGGAGAGTTCGGCGAAAGTTTGATGCCTTCTTTTTCTTCTATAGGCAGGCCTAATTCAGCCAGTCTCTTTCTCTCCTCTTTTGTCTTGGTCAGCATCTCAGACAGATTGTCGAAGAAGTTGTGGAGGGCATCTAGGGAGTTGATATCCCAAAGCTTGCCAAGAAACTGGTCCCATAATCTTCGTCCAGGCATGCCCATTAGAAAGGGGTAACTTCCGAGGAGTTTTTCGAAATCTTTGATGCTGATGGCGAGTCCGACGGTGCGCTCTGCTTTGCTCCATCGCTCGGACTGGTCGGCGGATGCTTTTGAAGGAGTGTGGTCCATAAGATGAGAAGTGACAAAGGACAGCACAGGCAGGATGGCATCACTCGGCACGGCCCCTTCAACATAGAGCTCTACGAGGGCAAGAAGGCCGATTTTAGCCGGGTTGAGATATCGAGCCATAGCTGCAAACCATGTATCAAGAGACTTTATCGAGGTGAAATTTCCAAGGAACAGAAGTGATAGATGGTGGGGAGTGATACGTCCAAAGGCAAGCGATGTTCTACACGGCACCCAAACGCGCCTGCCCAAAAGTTAACCAGATGCCCCAAGGTCGCTCTTGCCAAAGATATCCACTACCTCTAGCTAAGAAATACCTCGTAGAAATTGTATTTCTCCAATCTTGTTCAATATCGAATTCCTGGTGAATCGTATTTTAATTACTCGACCAATTATGGCTGGCGCGTCTGTATTGCTGTTGTATTGCTAGGGGTTGTTGTTTAGCCGGAGCTTCTTCGGAAGATTCCGTTCGACGCTATTGAAGTGGGATGACACAATCTCAGTTGGTGGGGGCTGCATCACGACGTCAAGGTCATATTCCAGGAACAAGACGTAATACGGCAGCCAAATAGCCTACTCTAACACGATAATGAATCACACGCTTATACTAGAGGGAACAGAGAATGCTAAGGTTGATCTCATGATAAGTCTCGAGTGAAAGGACATAAGAACGCCTGTTCAAATACGACGCAAGACAACAAATTGCAATATTCACATTAGACGAGTTTAGACAAGTTTAAGGGGAGGTTTAGAGCATATTGCCATAAAACTGACATAAAACTTAGTATAAACAGGATAAACTTTAGAAGATAATTCCCAAATTTTAGACAATAACTAACAGCCATTTAGACCATATATCCCCTAAACTCAGGAGAGTTTTTGAAGATATTTGGATATTAAACATGTAGAAGACATGGTAGGTCAGTACTTGGAAGGAGACAGCAAGTTAGAGTTTAGAAACGCACAACATAAACTTCAGGATGAGCAGACAAACCCGATGACAGCTGCAGAGCTGTCTGTACAATACAAGACGCTACCACTTTCGCCTTATTTAGTTCACGCGTAACTCCGAGTCCATTACTTCAACAATCAGTCAATTCGAGTCTAGGGAACATGTACGAGGCATCTCCAGAGGGAGCAGTCCATAAAAGGACGGTCCAGCAATTGTCCAACGTATGAGCTATCAACAGATCATACTTAGGAGGTCTTGTCCTTGTTGTGGTAGTTGACCTCATCGTTCCAGCTATACAAGGTTAGTACTTAATCTCTCAAAGTCGTAGAGCAAGAAAGCTTCGAGCTCGGTAGCCTTAAGCTGGCATGTATCCAAGCTTATTATAGCTTTAATGGAGCTATCCAAACTTCTTTAATCACAATGATATCACAACTTACAAGAGAGTCTGCAATGATGTTAGTAACGTGCAAGACAACCCGGGATTTCCATTCAGACTCACCTTGTCTCCGTTACCCCACTGGTAGTTCTTGGTGCGGATGTTCTGGTAAGGGTACTCGGTGCGCTCCTCCAGAGGAGGCATGTGAGACCAGTGCTCCCAATGCTCGCTCCAGAGCCAGTAGGCGTTGGCACCGGCGGCGATAAGACAGGGGGCGACACCGCTTCAATCATGTTAGCCGTTGCTATCCCAACCCATCACCGCAATCTCGTCGTCTCCAACATTCGATACCCCGGATTCGATGCCGGGTTCGTAATTCACTCAAAGGATCGAGTTCGGACGTACTAGAGGGAGATCTTCCTCCAAAGTTCTGTCCATCGTCAGCAACCATGCTTCATACCTCCAATTGACCCAATTCGGTGTCGTCGGTTGTCGACTCACCAGTGGTACCGGCAGCGTGCTCCTTGATGTGCTGGCGCTCCTTGATGAACTCGTTCTGTGTGCTAGCAAATCGGCGCTGGGCGGGAGCGCGAAGCTGGGCGGTAGCGCGCGTGGCGGCGCGGGTGAATCGGACGGCGGACATCGTGGACGTTGTTGTTCGCTTTGACGGTTGATGAGTCTAAGCAAGTTTGTGATCAGGTCATTCTTGGACGAGCTCGGTTAGAACCGCCAATGAAAGCTGCCTCAATTGTAAGGTACCAAATTTCCCCAGCCGGAGTTCATGCGCACGTGACCTCGTGCTGGGGGCGCGCTGCTGGGGGCTGAACACCACGCGGTGGGGCTCGGCGTCATTGCAATGATCGCGACGTCTTATACTCGAGTGTATTGCTCTGTAGGGAGCAACACCCTATATAAACAGACTCAAATCTTCTGTACTTCTCATTAATCCTGCTTTAGAGCCTTCTGATACCGTAAATCTCTTTGAATGCTCTCAATTGCTGTCTCTTCCCTCTCTCGTACCGAATCCTTCCACACTTCGACTCATGACCACAAGATTATCAATATCCCGGGATGAGTCGTGAAGCTCTCACGATATCCATTCCTGCTCACTCATGACAATCCTTCATCATTAATCCCAAAACTTCGAATTTGAAATCATGGCGTTTCGACTTACTACTTGGAACGGTGAGTTAATCCACTTCTTCCGAGGCCCTCACACTAACACCTTCTGCAGTCAACGGCATCAGGTTAGTCAGTGAATCACAGTCCAAACTTAGCACTAAGGAAACCTCAGGAATCCATTCGGTTATCAACCTTGGAGGGAAAAGAGAACCTTCCAAGTAAGCTTCTTCCTCTCACATCTTACACCCGATTCCTTCCACTGACCACCAATCAGTCTATGTTCGATATCCTAGAAGCGGACATTGTTGTCATGCAAGAGACCAAGATCCAACAAAAGGATTTACTCGATGACATGGTTCTTGTTCCAGGATGGGATGTCTTCTTCAGCTTGCCAAAGCATAAGAAAGGTGAGACACTCCCGCTTCTCAATGGCATCTCCTAACACACTTTCAGGATACTCTGGTGTCGCCATCTACACACGCAACTCTACATGTGCTCCCATACGAGCTGAAGAAGGAATTACCGGTATATTGACTCCTCCAAAGTCCACGACTAGATACCGCGATCTCCCAGAAGACCAACAAATCGGCGGCTATCCTCGACCTGGCCAGCTTGATGGTATCATCGACGAAGCGACTCTGGACTCCGAAGGCCGTTGTGTTGTCCTCGAATTCCCAGGCTTTGTGCTCTTTGGGGTTTACAGTCCCGCAAACCGCGATGAAACCCGCGACGATTTCCGCCTTGGTTTCCTCCAAGCGCTTGATGTCAGGATACGGAACCTTGTCGCTGCAGGGAAGCAAGTCATTCTCACAGGCGATCTAAACATCGTTCGCTCCGAACTGGATTCTACCAATGTCTCGGAGACGCTTCGCAAAGGGAATTTTGATCTGAGCGAATGGATGAACATGCCGGCGCGTCGCATCTTCAACCAACTCATCTTTGAAGGGAGCGTACTAGGTGAGAGAGACCAGGGTCGGGAAGATCCTGCCCTTTGGGACTTGTGTCGCTGCTTTCATCCTGATCGAGCCGGTATGAATACCTGCTGGGATACAAAGCGCAACACGCGGCCTGCCAACAATGGCAGTCGGATTGACTACGTCTTATGCAGCGACGGTATCAAGAGCTGGTTCAACTTCTCGAATATTCAGGAGGGCCTGATGGGATCTGATCATTGTCCGGTCTTTGCCACTTTCTCGGACAAAGTACTGGTACATGGTGAAGAACGTGCTTTACCGGAAATGATGAACCCACCTGGCATGTTCCGTGGCGAAAGGCGCCTTCGAGATTGGGATATGAAGGATCTTCTTCCTTTGTCTGCCAGGCTAATACCAGAGTTTGACCGACGTCGGAGCATCCGCGACATGTTCACAAAGAAAGCCGCCTCATCCGCCCCTCCACAAGAACCAGCGAATCCAGGACCTTCTACAAAGTCTTCAACGAACGGGGATAGCAGCGCTGAAGAGTTCAAAGAGAAGTCAGATGGAGCTCCAGAGTCTCAGGCCAGCGCTACCTCTATACCAAAACTGAGCGAGACTCTTGGCTCAACCAAACAGTCCGCCTCTCCACTTAACGTCAAAAGACCCGGGTCTGTCACCGACACGACAAGCCGACCACTCAAGAAGACCAAGTCTTCGGTCGGTGCCAAAGATCTCAAGAGCAAGGTGGCGCCTGGCCAACGCACGCTACAGGGGTTCTTCAAGCCCAAAGCGCCAGCGGCTCAAGGTGGCAAGTCGGAGCGAGTGGCGGCAAGTTCTATGCCATCCCCAACAAAGAAGACAATAGTCTCGACAAGAGGAGCAGCCAGTTCGCAACAACCAAACAACCCAGAAGCTATGCTCACAGAGCGATCACCGCTCAGGGTCTCTCAAAGCGGAAACGAGCCCGACTCTTCCGACAGAGTGTTCGACCCAATAGAAGCGAAGGAGTCATGGTCCAAATTGCTGGGAAAGAGGGTTGCACCAAGATGCGAACACGACGAACCCTGCATCAGCCTTACTACCAAGAAACCGGGAGTCAATTGTGGTACGTCTCACAACGGCAACTGATCCAACGTGCATACAGTGGCGTTCCCGTTACACAACGCTGTGGCTGCAATGTTGGCTGCCGACACAACGTCAAAACTTGAAAGCTTATTCCATCGACAGGTCGTTCCTTTTACATTTGCCCGCGTCCACTGGGACCGTCAGGAGAGAAGGAGAGGAACTCGGAGTGGCGTTGCGGTACATTCATCTGGAGCAGTGATTGGAGTGGCTCGTGACTGAGACTTTGACGTTAGCAGTGTATCTTGCTGGACGTACTGGACACATACACAATTGGATTGAAACATGAGTCGTAGTCTTGGGGAAACATGTTTGGGTTGTTTGCGGTGATTAAGGGCTTAAAGATGTACAAATTATACTCGCATAAGGAGTAGAGTAGTGGTCAGATGTAGAGTAGACGGAAGCAAGAGCAGAGTAGTTGCAATAGGACATGCTTAAGGTGGATGGCATGGTTTCCGCCAGTGTGGTAGTGTTAAATCCAAGGCATATATTTCACAAGTGGCATGGCAAAGGAAAGAAGTTCAGTGATTAACCTCGATAATTTCCACTAAGACAACGCATTATGTTGTCGATGGGCTGCCTACCTGTATCCAGCTTGCCGTGTACCTTGAGAGCAATATACGTACCACAGGACAGTACAACAATAAATAGAGAAAGTCAGTTGCGAATTATGCGGTCGATTTTATTTGATCCTGTGCTGTGATATGGCTTCCTGCAAAGTCGCCAGATGCCAGCCTGTCAACTAATCCCGATAAACCCTCCTAGCAAACACTACATATGCTCCCTGGTCCTATGAAGATACCATTTATACGCTTGCCATTGTAAAACAACTGGATGTGGGCCTCTTGCATGTAGGCATGCTTCTTGAACTAATCTCTCACCATTCTCTGGCTCAGATCAACACATGTTTCCAAGCCGCTATTCATCACGTCCTCCGTTTGTAGAGTATTTGTATCCAGGATACAGCCGCTTGTGCTCGGCATCTTCGTCCTCGGCCAATTTACGCCAGTAAGCCTGTGTCTCTGGAGTCTCACTCCTCCACATGTTGGAAATAATCGTGGCTATATTTCACGTCAGCGCCGTACTTGCTTATGGCAGACGCTACTTACAAAGCTCCCCAGCAGTGAGTCCTTCGTTCTCTGCGATGATTTGTTGCGACTTGGCTTGGCGGTATAACATCCAACTGTTTCTGGGACGTGGGATTCGTTGTCCACCCTCACCAATAGTTGGATCTTGTGCAGAGACCTTCACTGGAGTGGATTGATCTTTCAATACGTCAGAATCGTACGCTGAATCTTTATTTGAGGCAACATACCACGAGTGAAACAGTATCTCCCGAAAGTTGAAGTGTTGGCAAAAATGTCCTTAGGAATTGGGCAAAGCCGATACTTCTTTCGGGCTTCATCGTGAAACACCTTCACAGGCTGTTGGACACGGCGGCTGCAACAGTCAGTCAGGCTCATACTTAGGTTGAGAAGTAGTAGGTTACCTAAAATTATCCGCAACACGATTCACCAGTGTCATTGATGAAGTTTCGGGGATAAAAACGTGAATATCGGCTTGCGATTGGCTGTAGACCATGGTGAACGGGACCTCGGCTTCGGGGGGCATGAAAACTCCCAAAGGGCCTTGGAGCAGACCTCCTTGTAGGTCTTGAGACATCTTGGAAAGTGTTGTCGTGTTTTCGAGAGGTTTCTTATGTTTTCGGGTTTTTTTATCAGTGGTTGGGAGTTGGATTATGGAGTGTTGACAGGAAAGCTTTCGAGAGCAAGCTTGGTAGCGTGATGAAGAAGGGGGGACAGTTCAGTTGTGAATTGGAGTTGAACAATAACAACCTACCAAGGACAATGTTTGGTCCTGTAAACGCATGCTAAGATAACAGTATCCTGTTAGGCACCCACCTCCGCCGGGAACCTGCCCGTGATTCACTGCCACCTGTTGACACTGCCCAGAGCGATTCACTGCCACCTGTTGACAGTAGGTGCCTAGAGCGATTTTCCCAAAGCCTTGTTACCAAGGATTTCTCATTTCCTTGTATTTTTCTTTTCTGATTCCTCCATAACAGTCTCACCATCAGGGTAACCACCATGGATACCTCCTTCAGCTTCACACCTTTGTGGCACGACAAAGCAATTATCTACAAGCCCGAGGAAGCTCTGCGTGCTCTGGATGACAAGATCTATGCCTGCATCCTGAAGTCAAATCTCTTGCCTAAGAATGGCGAAGTCTTCCACACGCTTGGTAAGCTGCATTCTGCATAGTCGAACGTGAATGTCTGTTAATTCGTCCCCAGAGGTCTTACGCGTGGTTTCCGCCGTCGCGAAACACATGCTACTCGACCTTGGTTTCGATAACGAGGTACTGAGCAAGATCCGGACCACAGCCGTCAAGCAGGTCCCAGATCACAGCATATTCTCTCTCATGGATGCTTGCCTTGTCTCTTGGTACTTCCAGGCTGTGGATGTCATCTACGCTCATAACCAGGCCCGCCGCCGTGTTTCTGGGCCAGACTTGCCATCTGCTTGGATTGGGGGCTATACTGACGAGCGCCCTATGGCCAATCTGGGCTTCCTAAGCATGCTTGCAGGATCTCGAGATTCGCAAGTACCCGAGCACCCTAAACTTCGGGCGGCTGCCCTCGTGTCCAAGGCCGCAGTAGCGGTTCTGTATACTGCTTATACTATTGGGCCTCATCTCACAAACTTCCCATGGAAAAAGCTGGAGCGTATGCCCGTTCTTTCAGCCGTCGATCTTTATCTCAAGGTCTTCATCTCCACTTGTGGCACCGTCTACAGTACTGAGCCGACCATCGTACCTCCTCCTGCCTTTGAGTACAGTGTTACTCAAGAAGACGTCAAGGTCTCCAATTGTGGCCGGAAGCTCTTGGTCAAGGTGCATGGTGATGAGGACTGGCGCGCAGCTCCCAAATGGCACCCCTACATCAAAGTCCCCGGATCCCCATGGAACAACTTCATCAGAAACCGCAAACAGCCCATCTTTTTACATGAGTCGGGCAATTCCAGATATTGTGAGTCTGAATCGGCAGGTTCTGGATCCGAGTCTGAGTCTCCTCCTGTGGTGATCTCATTCGAGCTCGAAGATGAGTCGGAGGATTCTGAGCCGGAAGAAGTGACCATCAAGTACAAACTTCCAAGCTCAGCCCTCACTATCTGCCGACAATTCGAGGAACCACATTCCACTGCCTTAGAAGAGTTGGACATGGTAAGCATATCGAGCACATATACCTCAAGCAGAGCTAACAGTATTTAGAATCACCCAGGCACTCGACGTGTGCTTTCAGAGCGTGCAGCTTACCGCCAATACAAGCGGTTCGCCCGTCTTTCAGGTCGCAAGTATGCGAAGGAGTGCCCCGATGATGCTGTAAGTGGTGTTCTTCTTCATGTCACTTCACTAGCTAACCCAATTAGTCTGCTGTTTATCTGACTGATGCTAACGATGATTTCTTGTATTATTCTCCTGTGGTAAGTGAACAGTTGTTCAAAAGTCTCATGTTTCACTCTATGATTCTAATTTTTTGTGCATTAGATCCAAAAGCCCCGTGCAGATGCGGCTGGAAATCTTGGTCTCCCTTTCATGTCCACCGCGGTTCACGCTTTGGAAGCTCACGATGACCCTGAGGAGCCGGATGATGGTTTCTTCATCATGACTTACAAGCAATAGTCAGTTGGTACTTGTGAATATGGTGTTGGGAGGCTCTACAAGCCTTATTCATGTATACACCTATGTTAGTAGGCAGTAGTGGGCTCTGGTTCCTTGAACCAAATTAGCATTGGTAATACGTGCTGTTTTCTGTACTTCCATACCTTAGTAGGTAGAACAATAACATCTTGCCTCGCTACCTCGTTATACTAGATAGAATCTCACTCAGTATAAGATCACCTATAGTTTCTATCAGTTCTAGGTACCTAGCCATTGTAAAGCGGCCTGCCAAGTCACTCGCTGTTGTGAAACGCGCTAAACAGTGCCTCACAACTGTCAAGCTGCTTGCCACTTTCTGGCACTGCCAGCCAACTGTCAACGTACCCCACCCGGCTGTTTGTAGGTTGCCAAGGAATCTGTTTACAGTCGGGTCCGTTTGTTCACGCCCACCCCAATCCCTCATCCACCCCTTCCCTCCCACACCTAGCAAAGCCCACCCACCAACTTTCCACATCTTGGGCTTTAAATTCAACTGCCCTCCCGGCCCTTGTCACGGGCTCTTTCCTTCTTCAAGTTCACGGAAACTCTTACCTTGCATACCTCAGCAATTCAACATGAGCGACTACAAGGATCAACTCTTCGAGGCCATCCAGAACTGTTCTCAGGAACGACTCAACGCCGCTATGGAGAATCCCTCGATGATGAGAGAACTTCTTGAGGTTTGCGGTGCTGAGCTTGCTGCTTGCATCGGCCCTTCTATCGGAAATCCAGTTCAGCGTGCTAAGCGCCCTCTGAATGGTTTCATGGCCTTTCGAAGTAAGTCTGAATGAAATCCCATTCCTGAAAATAAAATACTCACCATCTCAAGCCTACTACTTGAAGCTGTTCCCCGATACTCAGCAGAAGGACGCTTCTGGCTTTTTGACTCAGCTCTGGGCTAGGGACCCCAGCCGAAACAAATGGGCCCTGATTGCCAAGGTCTACTCCTTCACCCGAGACCATGTCGGCAAGGCCAAGTGCAACTTGAACCCGTTTCTCAGCGTCGCATGCCCCATGATGAAGATCGTTGAGCCTGCTGAGTACTTTGGGTTGTTCGGCTGGCAGGTCAGTCGCGACAACTATGGTAACATGATCCTCGAGCAGAATCTCGCAGTCGTAGCACCGCTGGAGAATCTTGAGCACCCCACCACCGAGATCGATCTGCTCACAGATATTCTTGTGGCTGGCTACTTTTCTGAGTACTCCCAGCACCTGCAAGTTCTGATGTGGACTTCTCAGAACGGCATCATGGCCCCTGCTGGTACTTTCGTTAGCGACGCTATCGGGGAGCAGCTCTACGAGCCTATCCCAACGACCTCTGAGAAGACTGATTTCGTCGAATCAGTTCGCAACAACGCTTGTGAGGCTGCTCAAGCCCTTTTCGGCCCTGAGTACGATGCCGAGTTCTTCCAGAGCCGATTTGTTCACTCTTGGGAAGTGGATGATCTCACTAGCTTCCAGGGTGTCCAGATTTCCATCGCTGATGAGCCTATGGCCGCGAACACACTCTACGACTTCAACCAGCTCCCTGAAAACGTTCCTCAGGTCTCCGAGCTCACCATCGACACCTCTATTGACGCCGATATCATGGAGATTACCAGCGCTTGGTCTGTTGACAAGATCACTTTTGACCGTGTGAACCGAGAGCGCCAGGGTAAGCCATAACATTCCAAAAATGCTTGAACTTGTTCTAATACTACGAATAGCACGTGAGGATGCCAGCAAGGCCATTGGCGATGGCTTCTTCACCAACTTTGAATCTTGAACTCCACGATCAATCGTGAGTTGGCGCAACAAGGCAGGTCGTTGGGTGGAATGAACTATTTGCGATGATACCCAGTTGTCGAGGGCACTCGCATCAGGCTGGCGAGCTCTACTCTACGTTCATGATTTCGGTTTACTATAAAGTAGTATAATGAAACAATACAGACTGTTAATTAGTCTTTGCTGCAATCCTTGATGTATGTGAGGTCCGAATTGTGTTTGGCACGAGGTCTTTTCAGGTGGGGCATGGCCAGGTTCATCAACATCCATGTCCTCAGATCCTGATCATCGCCAAGCGGCTAGTGGCCCACGCCCCTAGCTGTCAAACACTCCGCCCTGCCGCTGGCCCACTGCGACACTGTCTTATATCCGATATACCTTGAGCTCAAACACGTACTCCAAAAGTCCTCACCCACAGCTGGCCGTTTCTTTTCCCTGAGAACTGGCACTGGCATTTGAGAACCGGTGCAACCGCTCTTTTTTGTTGCCCAGCAACCAACTGTCTGCTGCCTAAATCTCGAAAGGCGTTGCTCGACGGGAGAGACCACAAAGAACAGAAACAGTACGTACCTACAGCAACCCCGATTCCTGCGGGGGCACAGACCGATGAGCAGACCCCTGTTGACCTAGCCCGTTACGGTAAGGCCGGCCAGTTTGTGGAGGGTCAAGCAAGTCTGGGCCCCCTGCAAGGCCAATGTGACAAAAATGATGCACCACAGGGTTTGGGGCTCCATACCTACATGGGATAGATAGGGTATGCACGTCAAAGCCCCGATGCCACCGATGCCTCCAAGTTGTCCATCTCCAGCTGATGAAAGGAGTGTACGGCATCCGATGAATGTCTTGAATTTCCATACATCCATATGTATCTATCTCATGCTAGCATACCTACGTAGATGATCAACCTCTCTTCTTTCGAGAATTCAAATTTAAAACTCTACATAAAATTATCATCAGTCTCATCCAGACTCGCAATCATCGCCCACTTCAGTTATCATCCTGGTCCGTGATCCCTCTCACATCTCTCCTCCTCAGCCCTACTCTCCAACATGAGAGAGATCTAAGACGGAAATAGCATGGATGTGTGAAAAGGCTGCATCAAGTATCTCGTACCAGGGACCGGGCTAACAAGCATACTGTAGTTGGGCCTTGCGGGCTTGGCAGCTCCCCCGGCATGTTTGCTCCCATGTCTCACTGGCCAGATTACCTGGTACGGGCTTGACCGACCAGCCTTTCTCTCAAGACATTGGACAATTTCACCTGCCTTTTTTGAGAGACCCAGACTGCCAAGACATGGGTGAGCCATGAACCAGAAGCCTCTCGGTCTCCGGTCTCCTAAGTAAGGGGTTAGCTCACCCGAAGGCTTGCTTAAGGGCATGGCTTAGCTTCCTCCACGTGCACAGCACTGCACAGTACATCATTACGATCCCGCCGTCTAGTAGGCGTTATGAACTACCGTGCAGTGCTCGCTATACCGCTTCAGAAGCGTTCGTCATCTTGAAACCACTCGGCCGCCGTCTGTTTCGTTGCATCTACGCGAGCGCGAGTTGTCTCCATCCAGCCTAAGCCAGCCACGGACACTATGACCGATGCCCTACCAGACATGGCTTGCCTGAACAGATCAGGAACGTAAAACATGGCTGGCGCTGTCTACGTCGTCTGCATGAGAAAAAGAAACGACGCAGAAATGCAATTTGACAGGTTACAGCTGCATCGGATAGTCACGGAGATGAACACGGCGATCATCTAGTTGGAGGCGTCATCAGACTCAGGCTCAGATTCTCAATTGAAGGCCCCGACTCATCCATCTTCTTACTCTCCAATTGCCATGTGCATACAAAGATCCATCTTAAGACTCAATCAGCAATTGGGGGAACAAGGGAGACAAGATAGGTATGTGCGAGAGATCCAAGAATTCGGAAAGCGTATAACCCACTGACCTATCTATCCTGTTTCTGGCTAGCATGACACTACTCCCCGTCATAGTCTCAGACCGGACACTTTTCTTTAAGCTGTCTGGCTGTCAGTTTTAGCCTTCCGGCACTGTGACAAACGATTTACGGTTACGGTTACGGGCAGCCCGCCTCTAAGCTTATTACCACCATACATACTTCAGTAGCTCGCGTTGCTATTCGCGTCGCGAAGGAAATCGACTCACCGTGAGTCACTTTGCCAAGTCCTATGCGAAACATCTGGCCAACTTTATGTAAACACTCAGGTGTGTTGCATCAAGACCAGTACTGCTTTAGTGACTGATAAAAATATATGGTATGAGAGATCGTCATTATTTTCGTCTAGTCTTCTTATTTAACCCACCTGACACTCTACAAGGGCTGAACTCAATCTCTGCGTTCGTGTTTCATTCTTTCTTCCAGACTGCAAGGTGTTCTTTCAATTGGTTCATGGATGAGGTTAAGGACGGTATGTCCAATACTCAAGTTTAATCACACTACGACTACTCTGTATATCACGGATGCATTTTTTACATTCGCTTCGCGGTCACCATGTGGGAAGGTACTAAGGTAGGTACCTACGTACCTTTGCGCACCAGGGGGGGTCCCATACTACCTACCAGCGCACCCCCCCTTTGTAGACAGTGGATGTACAAGGGTATCAGGGTCATACAAGCTTGTAGAGGGTATTGGCAATAGGTTTAACAGTCTGTTGACTAGATCACTATGTTGAAGACCGATATTTCAAGGTCATTGTGACGGGCTATATCATGATGTTGAAAATAACCCTAATGTCGTGATTTTTCCTACTTAACATAGTAGCCATAATCAACAGCTGTTATAGGGTCAACAGGGTCAACGGCTTGCAACAGGGCCCTAACACGGTCTCAAGACCTAACATTGACCCGGCCCAACTGGACCCACCTTTGCAACTTCCCTCGCAGCTACCTTCTATATACCAAGATAACAGATTCAATTTCAACAGCAGCAAGATCACCTGGCCAGTAGTCTAGCGTTAAATTACGATCAATTCAATTAATCAATAACCCGGCTCAAGGCTGCGGACTCAATCGCAGCCTTGACTTCTTAAAAAAGAAGAAGAGGAGGAAAAAAGAGACTCTTGCGATACCTCTTTTTTGCCCTTTTTGGCACCTATTGCAAGGGACGTTTAGCACCCTTGCAAGCCTCTTTAGGGTCATTTTGAGGGTCATTTTAACCGTTGTGGCTAGGCTAGGTTATCTAGGGTCATTCTGACCAAAATCAACATATATCACAATGACAAGGCTTATAGCTTTTTAATAGGATGCAGATTAGACAGTCTAATAGGTTAAATGCCTAACGGGCTGTCGCAAGCTTATCTCAATTGACATTATGTTATCAAACAATCGCTTATGACGTTAAATCATCATCAACACCGTGTTGAGCCGTATCATTATTGCCCAGACCATGTCCCACAACCCCCCTGGCGCGCGAAGGTAGTGCCTTTCTATGGGTCGGTTCGCGTGGAAAGATGTCCTTCTGATGTTAGCTGTGAAATACTTTAAAGGAAAGGATAAATATCTTACTGAGGATCGTCAGCTCACGCTGGATTGAGATTTGGACGGCTTCTTCAACGGATGCCTCTCGGTCTTCGTGGGTTCGCTTTTCTTCTAACTGTTGAAGGGTTCTCTGTGCCTCATTGGCTTGATCAATTAGAGCCTGAGTTTCGGGAGAGAAGCGTCTTCGCATAGTGAAGAATGACATAGGAGATTCAGCTCCGCGCATGGGGGCTGCGGGCTGTCTGGTCGGATCATCAAGATGTCGAAGCAATGGCGCCATAGGTACGATTCTCGGACGCAATGACCTAGCAAGTATCTGTGTATGACTCATTGTGCTTATTGACAGCAGGGAAAGCAATGTAGAGAAGTGATCTGTTACTGAGCGATTGTCTTATGCGAAAGAAAATAATGTGAGTTGGTGCTGTGGTGCAGGGAGTGAAGAATGTTAATGTTTGGGAGAGAAAACGGAGGTGGGTTGGAGAGGACTTGTCAGTTAGCTTGCCCAGACCCTGATCCCTGTTACTGACACCCACAAGGTGTTGCCTGCCTCAGTACCTACCTAGGTATAAAAGAACCTGAAGTTTCTTATTTAAGCAAGTGGGAAGTTAAAACGAATGACGTTATATCAAGCAGCAGGGGTATGGCAGGCGCCTCTGTGCCTTCATAATCGCCAAGCGCCTAATACCTAGTAGTGTTAATACTAACCAGATGGAAGGTGCAATCCGCTTTTCCATGTGGGCAGGGGGCACTGTCAGAGTTATCCCGTACCACTGCTAAAAAATACTCTGTAGGGACTCAGAGCATAACAGACGAAATCATTCCATAGTCCACTCTTCGGCCATACATGCACTGAGAATGATCTAATATTTATATCAGCCACTAAATCAGTACCGGTTTTTTTGCAACCCACCTGATGGGGTGGCCTTGCCGCTGGCCCACCGTGACACAGGTAGGTACTATACTATGGAAGAGTCGCATTCAATGCACATGACTTTCAGTTCAACCCCAGAGTACTTGAGCACGTTCTTTCGTAGAAAAGAAATAGCACTACATAGCAAGCGGATTGGTGATGGTTGGTAAATGATACAAAACCTCGTCAGATTACCTATACAAGAATCCCTGCGATTAAATGTCTTAATTGAAGTATCTACCTCAAGATAATGAGGCCAGTCTGGAACACTCTTGGCTCGGATACCACGAATACCTGTCAGCAATCCCAAATGCGCGCCCTTACTCTTCCTGGTATGAGATCTTCCGCATCTCGCCCAAACGATGACGAGCCGATGCCAAGGCGTTCTCCAATTGGAGGATCTCGACCTATGGGTTGATGGCTTGTCAGTCACTGATCTTACACGAGAAGCTAATCGAAACTTTGCCGGATATAGTAACCGTTATGCACGCACTGGTCCGGGAATGACCTTGCGAACGAGGGGAAGGGCGGAAGGGGGGGACAGGGGAATCGGAGATAGGAGTGGGGCGTGGGATTGAGCCACGAGAGCGAAAGGGTTGGCAAACAAATGACAGGAAACTGTTTCTAAACTTACTTGCTGTTCCATTTCCCGCACCTTGAACTCGTGCGCGCCAAGCTTGGTGTAGTCTACCTGGTCATCCTCTTGGCTGCGCTCCTTGATCAGGCTCTGGACCTGGCGCACCAGTGCTCGACAAGCGGAACCCACGGCCTTGCTGGCCTGCTCGAGCTTTTCTTGGCTCTTTGACATGAACCCGGCCTTGACTCTGCTTGCAGCCACGAGCTGGGCGGTCGAGGCCGCCACATCGTTCGAGGCCACGATGAGCTGCTCTGGACTGTTGCGGCCAGAGATTACACCGTCTGCTGTCTCAATCAGAGTGTTGGTCGACGACGCCACCGCCTTGGCAGCAGAGATGAGACCCTCCGTCCATCGGTTGTTCTTCTTGTAGAACGCTGTCCTGGACGTCGATCCACGTCCCGCCTGGACGATCTCCTGCTGTGTCACGGTGGCGGCCTGGATCAGTTGCGTAATGGCGTTGGTGATCGCCGTGGCCGCATCCAGGATCGAATCGTTTACCTTGAGCTCATAGGTTGAGTAGCCATCACGGGGCTTGTTCCTGAGCTTGGCAAGTCGTGCAGCTGCCGCCGCGATGGCATCCGCAGCCTTACTGAGTTCTGAGTCGACCAGATCGCCCAAGTCTCCCTTCTTATTGGCCAGCTGACCAAAGCCTGGAGCGAACGTCTCAACCAGCTTGTTGAGTTTCTGCAGGTTCATCTGAACATCATTATTGTTGTTAATGACCACATCGGTCTTCTGCAGGGGATCCATGCCTTCCAGTCGGAAACTCTGGAGGCCTCGGAGGAACTGGACCGCTGATATGGCAGGCTGTCGGGTTCCGTTCATAAGCGAGTCGGTCTTCTTGTCATCCGTAGCCAAACGGGAGAGACCCTTGGTGTTGCTGCACACGTCGGCAATTGCACCAGAGAAAACGTTGATAGCTTTGATGAGGTCCGAGTGTGTCGCGTTGGGACCATCCGCAATGAAATTGTTAAAGGACGTAGCAAACTCCATAGCACTGGCTGATGCTTTCTCGATCTGTGACAGAACGTAAGAGGGAGATGCATTTTGGTTACCAGCTTGCATGTTGGAGTCCAACTCGTACAAAGCGTCATCCACACGCGCAACACCAGCCTGAAGAACCGAGTCGATGATATCGTTGATCTTGTCGAGGTTCGACATGATAAGCGCATCAATCTGTCCATCAAGAGCATTATCAGTATCGCCCTGATTCATCTTCAGCTCGTTGAGCTCAATGAGCGTCTGGTCCATGCCGGCCTTGTACACCTCAAGCTCCTCCTCCTTGTCTCTGAGAAGCTGCTCGAGATCAGAGCTACCATCTCGGACGTTCATCTGAGCGTCCTCGAGCTGGCGCGACTTGTTTCGCAGCGCTTCCTCGAGATCCGCCATCTCGCGGTTGTACTTGGAAAGCATCGTCGATAGCTCGTTGCCCTTGCTACGTTCGAGATTGTCGGCTCTTTCTTGAGCAAGACGGAGCTCACGCCTAAGCTTCTCAACCTCATCCTTGCTGCTGCCACTCGCGCGATCCTTGTCGTGAAGAGCGCGGTCACGCTCACGGATCATGTCGGCCAACTCGAGGTTCTTCGTCTTGATCTCACGCTCGAGCTTCTCTCGTCGGTCGATGGCCTCCTGTGCGCTGGCCGCCTTGAGCTGAACCGCCTTGAATTTCTGTAGAAGATCGAGATGCTCATGTCGCAGCTGAGAGTAAAGCTTTGCCAAAGCCTCGTATTTCGTCCTCCATGTGTTGACCTGCTCCTGGAGAGCTCGGATCTGGTCGTCCTTGCTGTTCATCTGCTGGCCAAGACTGTTTTGGATGTGCGACAACTCACCCTCCAGGGCCTTGACTCGCTGATCGTATTGCTGTAGCATCAACTGGTCACGCTCATACTGAGCCCGCGCGTTGAGGTTTTCACGCTCCAACTCCGCAAGGCGTCCCTGGGTTTGCCATTGAGCTTGTTGCGCCATGAGCGCCTCCTGCTCTCGCTGTTGCTGCTCCATGAGCTGTTGTTGCTGTTGCTCGAACTCGCGCTGCGCTTGCATCTGCGCCTGTTGTTGCGCCAATAGAGCTTGTTGTTGCTGCTGCTCAAGAATGCGCTGCTGCTCTTCGTACTCTCGGTTCTGACGATCCAACTCGCTCTTCCAAAACTCATTCATCTCATCGGGAGCGTCATTCTTGGGCTCCGGCAGAGGAGATGGCCTCCGCTCAATCTCTTGCTTCGGTCGCGCGGGTAGGGCAGGGGCGTCATCGTCTTCGGCCAAGAGGTTTGGAGGGTCTTGTGGAAGCTTGGGTATGGTGATGAGGCTGGTAAGGTATCGAAGGTTTGAACACTCGTAGTAGAACTTAACTAAGCGATAATGCTGTGCGTTGTAACGTTCACGGAGGGGTTCAAGAGCTTCGTCGTCACCGGTAGCTATAAGGATGTTAGCCCTAAAAGTCATAAAGCGGGAGGTAAGTGAATCACTGACTCGAGTGCATTGCGCGCAGCATGCTTGTGATGAACTTGTAAATTCCATAGCTCTCCTGCACAAGGGGTACAAGAGCCGCAATTCGGCACTCGTTGTTTCCCACGTTCCGGAAGTGAGAGAAGATCAGCTTTTGGAACTGCTCGATCTTGTCTTGCAGCACCATAAGATCGCTGATGGTCTCGTAGCCTTCGTTGGGGTCGTTGATAGCCTTGAGACTCAGGTACTCCTCGTATTCGAATGTTCCGTTGAACTCGGGGTGTTGGTGGTGGAATGAGAGCTTCGCAAGGAGGTAGTAAACGTATTCACGGATCAGGGGCGCGTACCCGCGCATGCCTTCACCACCTCCGCCCATGCCGCGGTTCAAGCTATCGATCCAGGCGCGGTTCGCCATCGCTTCCTTCAGGGCACTAGGGTGACCTTCTTGGAGCACCTTGTGGATCGTGATGAGGGCCTTGAATGTCTGGACTTCGTCGGCGAGGATTGGTTGACTGTTGGAACGCTAAATCAGTAACAGTTGACATGATAGACGGCGTATAAGACATACACCTTGATGCCGGCCCAGAAGGCGGCAGACGACCTGTGGTCCCATGTATATACAATGCATGCGCGAACATGCTTACGCTTTGGGGAGATCTCTTCGGCGTTGGTAGCTTTCTTGATGTTGATGGCGAGCTCTTGATCGGACCTGCGCAAGATGATGGAGTCAGCTTGGTGTTTCTAGAGCGCTGCGATGTGTCACTGACTTGGTATGCTCAGTACCGCGCACAGCAGCAGACATGTTTGCAATTGGTTGCGGATAAGCCCCGCGATGCTATTAATATATGCGAGGTAAAGATGTTTGTCTAGGTAGACTTTGTCGCGAGCTTCAAAAGGTATGTGCTGTAGTGACCCCTGGAAATCACGAGACAATTTCCCGTCGAGCCCAACGCCGCGCAAGCTAAATGAATTAGGCAGAGGATAAATGGTCGACAGTCGGTAGAGATGGAGTAGGATTTGAACGGCAATTGTGTATAGGATGCCTCTATAGGGCAAGAATTCGAGGTCGTCGTCAGCTTTGACAAGTTCGGGCGACTGTTGAGCGTCTTGGCTGCGATTCGATGCCGTAGCTTTCGTGGCTGGGCCGTAGCCATGGAAGAGGCCCGGACAGCGTCATATGGGATACGTATTCTTGTTTTGTGGGGCACAGCAGATTCCGCGAGGAGAGTACAATCTCTGAATAACTGTCAGAGTCCCCTTTACGATGTTTACAGAGAGCTAAGTGCATGTTTATGGTGATTTTATTGGATTTTATGGCAATATAATATAAATATTTATGGTGAATTTATTAGTTTTTATGGTAATATAGTATAAATATTTATGATGAGTTTATTGGGTTTTATGCCAATATAGCATAAATATTTATGGTGAATTTATTATGTTTTATCATAAGTAGCAAATGATTTTGAATTCCCTACTTTGACCGACGCTTCAGAGTTGGTTCAATATATTGAAACAGTGGTTGTATGGAATCTTCAAAGGCTACCAAGAACTGACTTCATATCTCACCCCGTAGATACTACCTAGTTATTGAGGTAGCAACCCATGTGTCTAACCACAGTTATATAGAGGTCATGCTATATAATTAACTACCTCGAGATCAGTCTCTCAATATATATCAAATATGAATGAAACATTCTATCGGTGTATGGGAGAGATTCGAGCCGGATATGTGTAATAAGTGAGGTCCGAAGACAATATTTAGCGTCAGCAAAATGAAAACTTAAGAATCCGCAACATATTGGAGTCTGGTTCTTCAAGAAGTTGGCGGTGCACTCCTATGTGGCTACAGAGGTAGTGGCTCATCATACATCCCGAGACAAATTCTGATTGCATCGTCCCCATGACAATTTCGATTGATGGGGCACAAGCAGTAACGAGTAACTTCTCTTGGTCCTGTTGGGATGTTGCACGATGCCGATGTCAAGTCATTTGATGTACAGGGTAGGCAATCACCAATAACTGTGTGGGTTGGAATAAAACCGAGGATCTCATGGCGGATGGAACAAATAGTAAGACTTGAAGGTGCAATTGAAGACCAGAAGTCATGCTCTATCAATGTCATTTCGCCCTGCTGTAAGCTCCAATGAAATGCTGGGTGCTGTTGGATTATATAATTTGACAGGAGTTGGGCGGATGTCTGGTCGAACACTTGGCCATCTACACTGCAGACATTCACATGAAACCGTACGACTGACTGGTGCCAGGATTGGAGGACGGCAAATTGGAAGATCATTGGGAGAAGCGTCAGTTCATTTTACGCCAAGTCATCACCAGGCCTTCTATATGGGCCGGTCACAATTCACCAGAGGTATCTTCTAATACAGAGAAGGGGATGCTTCAAACGATGTCTTTTTTCTGGTCCTATGCCGTACAGACATCAAAAGGCAAGCCCTTGCCATGCAGAATTCTTTCCCATCCGGACGCAATACCCCAAATAAATAGAAGCAAGCACCACCAACCCCCGCAATATCTTTTCTTTTAGATCGTGGTCTCGTAGGGAAGAGGGGTAACGGTCATGGGGGGGTTCTCGGAGAGCGACAGTGTGTGGGCGCCACGAGGTCCAAGGGGCTGACGCTTGACCTGGACAACGGTTCCGGTGGCCTTGGCCTCACGCTTGGCCTCGGCGTTAGCCTTGACTCGCTTGAGGAAGTCCTCACGAGATCGGGACTGCGAGATGTGCTCGATTCGGACGTTGATTCGCTTCTCGATGTATCGGTGCTTGACCTGCTTGTAGATGATGATACCGACAGCGGACTTGGTGACGTTGTAGATGACACCAGTCTTTCCGTGGTAGACCTTGAAGGGCATACTGAAATCCATTGTTAGCCCTCCTGCTTCATTTTTCACAAGATTTCTCCCAAAAAGCGTCCAAGTTCCACAGTTCCCATAGGATTTGTCGCAAATTGGTAAAAAGGGCATTGCTTACCCCTTCTGGACGGCACCGTTCGCCTTAATGTCGACGATATCTCCAACGCGGTACTGTCGGAGGTAGGTGTTCAGGGCAATCATACCCTTCTTGCGGAAGTCCCGGCTGAAGGCATACTAAATTTCACATCGTCAGTCTCATGCCCGACGCCGTCCAAGTTCGCAAATCGCTGGTTGAACATACGCGGGTGCCCGCTCTCTTTCCGTATGAGTGACCCATCTCGAATCGTGTGATCTGCCGGTCGCGGAAGGGTTGGGGTTAGTAGTCGTGGGTTGGCGAAAGAGATGGTGAAGTCCGTCGCTTTGGTGTTCTGGATTTCTGGAGCGGCCTTGTGGGACGGCACCTCAGATTTTCCGAAGTTTTTTTCTGTAGGGCAAGGGCGACTGTGGGTGGGACCCCACCCGCACCTCCAAAAACTTAGGGTTGAGGCATGCGCACGTGATCTCGAATTGGCCGCCAAATTTCCTTCGCACATTTTGACTAAAGATTTGGCTCTCGTGAAAGTTCATCTCCCGCAGAACACCCAAGGAGCAAGTCAAGTAAGTGCTGCTAGTGAACATCACCAAGTTCGTCAATTAACAAAGACTTCAGGATGCCTCCCCGCGCCCACTCCAAGACCTCTCGTGTCCCCCGCCGACCCTTCGAGTCTGCCCGACTGTCAGTATCACCGGCCACTGAACATGAGCTTGACTCTGTTTAAGTCGATTGTGAATCAAGACTGACCGATAATAATAGTGACTCCGAGCTCAAGCTCGTTGGCGAGTATGGCCTGCGCAATAAGCGTGAGGTCTGGCGAGTCGGTCTGACTCTGTCTAAGATCCGTCGTGCTGCCCGGTACGAAAAACCTTTGGAATTCCTGTGTGCGCTGGTTCAAGATTTGCTAACACACAAAACAGTCAGCTCCTTACCCTCGACGAGAAGGACCCCAAGCGTCTCTTCGAAGGCAATGCCCTCATTCGACGTCTCGTCCGTGTCGGTGTTCTCGACGAGTCCCGCATGAAGCTGGATTACGTCCTGGCCCTCAAGATCGAGGATTTCCTTGAGCGTCGTCTCCAGACCTGTGTCTGGAAGCTCGGTCTCGCCAAGTCTATCCACCACGCCCGTGTCCTGATCCGCCAGCGTCACATCCGCGTCGGAAAGCAGATCGTCAACGTTCCTTCTTTCATCGTCCGTCTCGACTCCCAGAAGCACATCGACTTCGCTCTTACCTCGCCCTTCGGTGGTGGCCGTCCCGGCCGTGTCCGCAGAAAGAAGGCCAAGGCCGCCGAGGGCGGTGAGGGTGGCGAGGACGAGGAGGACGAAGAGTAAATGCAACCAAAAATGCAAAAGCGGCTCTCCCTGTCTAGGGCACTTGGTGATGGGATACCACTCATGGGAAGGGGATTCTCTTCATAGCTTGCGGCGTTGGCCAGAGGATAAAAATGGAATGATTTCACCGGATAACGACAAACAAAATTTTCCCGGTGTCTCTCCAACTGTGTATATGAATCCCATGAAACATGAATCCAATCACGACATCTACCCACTACACTTGTTCATTGTGAATGCTCTAATTCCATGTATGTCCCGTAACAAATGGACCTTTGCAGTAGTATAATTATAATAATTTTAAGTCAATATCTGGCTATGTCAAAAGCTCATCCGTACCCAGGATCTTGGCCATGGGATCATCTGTCGCTCGTCTCTTTTTCCTAAACTCCTCCATCTCCTCTTCCGTAACCCCGTTCATCATTTCTTCTCTTGTGCGTTTTTGTGGCTTCTCTTCTTCGTCCTTCTGCTTGTCCTCCTCAACTTCTTCTTCTGCTTCCTCTTCCTTGTCCTCGATCAGATTAGCCCCCGTACGTTGGCGTTCAGCGGCTTCCCATGCCGTCTTGCCATCGTCTCCAGTACAGTAGCTGTTCTTGATGAACGAATGACAGCAGGAGTAGCCCCATCTGAAGTTGGACCACCAGCTGCCCCATACTGAGGTGTGGTTGTTGATCATGACATCTTCAGCGTACTTTGATTTGGCCTCCTTCTTGGGTGCACCCTTGATCAAACCTGCTTCGTCGTATTCAACAAATGTCTCGGACTCGGTAATGGCCATATTGCGCAAAGCAGCTGGCATAACCTTTTGATCTCCACCGTACTTGTCTGCGAGAAGCTTCTCTCGTTCCGCACGTTTTGCCTCGGCCTCTTCCCTTTCCTTCTTCCGATAGAACTCTCCTGCTGTTGGGTTGGCCTGCAAATGTTGGCTCGTGTCTCCGGATTTCTCTTGAGCCTCCCATGCGTAACGCTGGGCATTCTCGAAAGCGCCAGCATCGCCAGATGATCGCATGAACCCCTCTTCAGCAAACACATCAGCCGCCTTGTCAGCTGTCGCACCGGCATCCACCAATGATCTTGTCTTTGGGTCGTATTTTGCAGATTCTAGATCGAGATTCAGTAGATACTTGGCGGTATCTTCTCGTATTCGCAGTTGTCGGGTAGCTGTGCTCTGATGCTTGCTCATGTCGTTTTCTTCAGCGTACTTATCGCCCTCATCCGCCTCTTCATCGCCAGTCTCTCCCTTGGTGGCTTGTTTGCGTAGCTCCTCCATCTGGTTGAACTCGTCCACTACGTTGCGATATTCCTTCGCATCATAGCCGTTCCAACGGTCACGTTTGGCATCCCAGCCCATCTTGACGTCCTGAATCACTTCGTCGGCCTGGATGTCTCGTCCTGTCCATTTGGCACCTTTTGCGCGTGGTCGACTCAGGCAGTCCTTTTTCTTGTGTGTCATGGAGCCGCAGTTCTCGCAAGCGCCTTTTCGGTATTTGGTAGCCGCTGGACCGGCCTTCCTGCCGCGATCGTACCATTGGGACTTCTCATCTTTCTCCTCGCGACGCTGATGCTTGAGATAATCGTTGTCGTCGCCCTCGTCGCCAGCGTAGAATGGTCGCTTACTGATGAAGGATGGTATGTAGATGTTCTCCTCCTTTGACGCGGCACCTGCACCGGTACCAGATGGTGGTGGTTTCGGAGGGGGGGCAGGCATACTGAGGAATTTTCGAAGCTGATCGGGGCTATATCTGATCTACAAGGGGCAATGCAATCAGAGACAAGATGCAGAAGTGAGGCAGGCGGCGATGTTTGAGTGGTCGCAGATCGCGGAACTCTAAGAGCAGAGAGTTGTAGAGATAAGCGCTTATCTGCACGTGACCACGCGCGCCAGCAAGTGGCTGGCAGGGATAGCAAACGCGTCTCAACGGGCTATATTTCTAAAAGGATCATTACAGTGAAGTGTGCTTACTTAAATTTGTTATTCCGGCAATGCTTGGTAACTATTCTCTTTGATAGCTACTTTTGAGCCCCTGATGGATCCGAATTTTGGAGAATATGGACTTGTTCCGGATCAGACTGAACTGTATCGACCACTATCAAGCGACGGCAACACAATACGACCCTCAGCTTCGTAACGATATACGTCCTTCCCAGATTTCCAAAGGCCCCAAAGTTCCCATAGTTCGCATTTTTGGAGCTACTGAAACAGGACAGAAAGTATGCGCTCACATTCATGGCGCGTTCCCGTACTTGTACGTGGAATACGAAGGAGGTTTATCTCCCGATGAAGGTTTGTTGAATAGTGCTTATTAATGTATTGGTAATTTACTGACTTACCTCAGTCGGTGCTTATATCTATCGTCTTCATCTATCCATCGATCATGCGTTAGCTGTGAGCTACCGCAGAGATCAAAAGAACGATAATGCGAGGTTCGTGGCGAGGATTACCCTTGTCAAGGGCATTCCCTTCTATGGTTTTCATGTCGGTTATCGGTTCTTCTTAAAGATCTACATGTTCAACCCTGTCGTCATGACTCGTTTGGCAGATCTCCTCCAGCAGGGTGTCATAATGAAGCACAAGTTCCAGCCGTACGAAGCACATCTTCAATTTCTTCTTCAATTTATGACGGACTTTAACCTGTATGGTTGCGACTATCTGGAGTCATCCAGTACAGGGTTTCGGTCCCCAGTTCCTGAATATGGCGAAGAAACGAATTCCTCGCATCTCTGGCACAGCGAATCAATCCCCCAGGAGGACGTTACCGACGAAACTACACTCCCTCGAAGCAGTCACTGCTCACTGGAGGTTGATATATGTGTCCAAGATATTCTCAATAGGCACCGAGTCAAAGAAAGGCCACTTCACCATGACTTTACTGAGCGGACCAACCCCCTTCCCTCAGATATGAAGCTTGTTTACAGCATGGCTGGCCTGTGGAAGGATGAGACCAAACGGCGCAAACGAAAAATGCAAGACCCTAGTGAAGGGAGCAGCCCGTTTCCGCCAGAGGTTCTTGTATCGATGTCTGCAAACCAGCGCGACTCACAGCCACAGGGTTGGATTCATGAGGAGGAGCATCGAATTGAGATTCAGAATCTCATCTCAGAGGAGAAGGTTTCCATTGACGGGGATGAGCTTACTTTCGAGACCTTTGCGAAGCCCCATCCCTATGAAGAGAATATCAGCACTGCGTTGGAGTCGGTTGAGGACCTTTTCCCATCCAAACTTGCACTCGCTTTGGGACTACCCTCAGGTTTGCAACCCAATCAAGATCCGGAAAGTAGCATTCTCGTTGATGAGGGCAAAGTGCGCCAAGTCAGAGAGGCCCATGACGATTTCTTGCCTGACGATTCAGACGAAGAAGCGATCACGGCATTGGTGGCAATGGAAAAAGCTTCCGCAAAGGGTTTTCGAGATCCCACAAACCAATTGCTGGACGAAGACCTGGAACAAGCGGCAGTACTTGACACCAGCCTCGGCGAATTAGGTCAGAGGCCGTTCTGGTCATCAATCATTGGTGTCGGTCGAAGCGGCCTGGCCTCTGGCGAGTTGCCCGACATTCCCTTGAGCCCAGAGTTGTTTGACTATGCAGAGGATGAGGGACTAGTTGGACGTGCATTTAACGCGCCAAAATATACCTTGTCTAGCTCGACACAGCTGAAACGGCCGATGCCTGACGTCTCACCAGTCCAAATGTCCAACAAAAGGCTTCGATTTGACGAACAGCCGATGATTGATGAGGACGAGATGGACTTGGTCCCTATTCCTTCAACAGATCTGAATAAACCACTCATATCCTCTTTTAGGGGTTCATCCATTCTTAAAGGCCCTTCTAGTATCAACAAAAGCATTGGCTCTGTCTTGAAAGGAGTTGCAGGGTCAAACCAGAAACTGAATTTCCCTACTGTCAAAGACCAAAACGATCCCAACACGAAGCTCCGTCTCAGTCAACTGAGTCAAAAGTCCGCCTCGCAACAAACCGATGATGGTCGACATACCAAGCATGTCTCCTTTGACCCTAGCAGTTTTCTGCCCGCTGAGGCAGGACCCTCCCAAATGACTTTGTCATCATCCTTGATATCATCTGGAGGAGATGAAGAGGAGAATGATAGCCAACAGTCTAAGATCCAGCGAGCTATGCGTAGATTCGCCAGTCCGCAAGTGCATTTACTTTCTTCTCTGCCCCCCTCTGCGGCTTCTGTGGTTTCCTCTTTCAAGGGACACATGCTACCTGATGTCATATATCAAGATGCATATTATAGTAAGGAGAAAGATGTTCCTGGCCGAACACGTGAGTACGCCGGGAAAGAATTCCGCTTAGAAGGCAACACTTTGCCATTTCTTCCCGAATTCGATCCAACAGCTACATCGCCAGCCAACTACGGACTGAAATGTGAATCTCTTGACAGAGCCACCGCTGAACTCCAGTATGAACAACAAGGAAAGGAGTGTTCATGGAGGGGTTGGGAGTTTGCAAGCCCTCCACCCACATACAAGGAGGTTGAGGATTGGGGGCTTGAACGGGAGCGCAAAGCCAACACGCCGGACGGATCCGGGTTGCCGTCAACTCATAGAAACTGTCACTCTCAAATCGAAGGGCCAACGCCAAAGAATAGGCACGGCTTCAAGTACACGCCAGGCAAGAAAGCGACAAGTGTTAAGCACGAGGTTCAATACATGAGCACCATGAGTCTAGAAGTTCATGTGAACACGAGAGGGAATTTCGTACCAAACCCTGAGGAAGATGAAGTCCAGTGTGCTTTCTGGGCAATCAAGTCCGACGGAACTTCCACCGACAGTCAGAGCTCAGCAGGGACTATCCAGACGGGGATTTTGCTATTGTCTAACGATGCTGAGTTCACACAGCGTGTTCAGCGCCAGACATCTGCCGATATCATTGAGGAAACATCTGAACTAGATCTCATGGTCCGGATGGTAGAGATAGTAAGAAACCACGATCCTGATATTCTGACAGGGTACGAAGTTCATGGCAGCTCATGGGGCTATCTGATTGAGAGAGCACGCTTGAAGTTTGACTATAATCTTTGCGACGAGTTTTCTCGCATGAAAACAGAATCGCATGGCAGATTCGGCAAAGACAACGACCGATGGGGGTTCAACACCACATCTACGATTCGAGTCACAGGTCGACACATGGTCAATGTCTGGCGTGCGATGCGAGGGGAGTTGAATCTTCTTCAATACACGATGGAAAACGTCGCTTGGCATCTGCTCCATAAGCGGATACCCCATTACTCTTGGAAATCATTGACAAGTTGGTACAAAAGTGGTAAGCATCGAGAGCTCAACAGGATGTTGAGATACTACCAGAACCGCACCAAACTTGATATTGAGATATTGGACGCCAACGAATTGATTGCCAGAACTAGTGAGCAGGCTCGACTCCTTGGCGTAGATTTCTTCTCGGTTTTCTCGCGAGGATCACAATTCAAGGTCGAGTCGATCATGTTCAGGATTGCTAAGCCAGAGAACTTTCTCCTTGTGTCGCCTTCTCGCAAACAAGTCGGTGGTCAGAACGCCCTCGAGTGTTTGCCACTCGTTATGGAACCGCAGAGCGCCTTCTACAACAGCCCCGTCCTGGTCCTTGACTTTCAGAGTCTCTATCCAAGTGTCATGATCGCTTACAATTATTGCTATTCGACCTTCTTGGGCCGAGTCACTAATTGGAGAGGCACGAGCAAGATGGGGTTCACCGAGTATAAACGCCAGCAAGGTCTTCTCGCACTTTTAAAGGATTACATCAATATCGCGCCGAATGGTATGATGTATGCAAAGACGGAAATCCGCAAGTCACTCCTTGCCAAGATGCTCACCGAGATTCTCGAAACCCGAGTCATGGTCAAAAGTGGTATGAAGCAAGATAAAGATGACAAGACTCTCCAACAACTTCTCAACAATCGACAGCTTGCTCTCAAGTTGCTCGCCAACGTCACATATGGCTATACTTCAGCTTCGTTCTCTGGTCGTATGCCTTGCTCAGAGATCGCGGACAGCATCGTGCAAACTGGCAGAGAGACTCTCGAAAGAGCCATTGCCTATATCCACTCTGTCGAGAAATGGGGCGCCGAGGTTGTATATGGCGACACTGATAGTCTGTTCATTTCTCTGAAAGGTCGAACGAAAGATGAAGCATTCGATATTGGCAATGAGATCTCCAAGGCAATTACCGAGATGAACCCACGACCAATCAAACTCAAGTTCGAGAAAGTCTACCACCCCTGTGTCCTCCTCGCCAAGAAAAGATACGTCGGCTACAAGTACGAGAGCAAGGACCAGGTGACGCCCGAGTTCGACGCCAAGGGAATTGAGACTGTCCGCCGAGACGGCACGCCTGCGGAGCAAATGATTGAGGAAAAGGCTCTCCGCCTGCTATTCGAGACGGCAGATCTCAGCCAGGTGAAGGAGTACTTCCAAAAGCAATGCCAAAAGATCATGCGCAACAACGTTTCGGTCCAGGACTTTTGCTTTGCGAAAGAAGTCCGTCTAGGCACATACTCTGATAAAGGCGCACCGCCCGCTGGTGCCCTCATCAGCACCAAGCGCATGCTCCAGGATGCTCGTGCAGAACCACAGTATGGCGAGAGAGTTCCGTACGTTGTCATCACTGGTGCGCCCGGAGCCCGACTTATCGATCGATGTGTTGCCCCCGAAGAGCTTCTTGACAATCCACACTGGCAGCTGGACGCCGAGTACTACATCTCCAAGAATCTCATACCCCCTCTCGAACGCATCTTCAATCTCGTTGGTGCAAATGTGCGTCAGTGGTATGATGAGATGCCCAAGGTGCAGCGTGTCCATCATGCAACTACACTGAGCAATAAGAAAACGACTCTCGAGTCGTACATGAAGTCCACGCACTGTCTTGTCTGCAACATCAAATTCTCACAGGAAGGCAATCCTCTCTGTCCAACCTGTCGCACAAACATTCCCTCGGCGTTACTCTCGCTTCAAACGCGATTAACTACCGAGGAGCGTCGTTTACAGAAGATACTCTCCCTTTGTCGTAGCTGCTCTGGCGTTGGGCCTGTGGAGGATGTTCAGTGCGACAGCAAGGATTGTCCTGTATTTTGGACACGCATGAAACAAATCGGCAAGACAAGAGGGGTGCGGAGTACCAGCCAGCCTGTGATTCAATCTCTGATAGAGGATGTTGAGAAGTTATCGCTGGATTGGTGAAAACTTGAGGGCTGGGCAAACAACCATATGTTATTTATGATCTCACGTCTGTATTTTTATCTGCATTGCGAGGCGAAATGGATAGTGGGCTTTGGGGAAACGTATAGACACATCACGACTGGTAACAAAGGTCGTGGTAACTAATAAGGGATGGGCACACAACACGATTGATAAGTGTCACTGTATCATTCCTTGTGGCATACGCTGTATTGCTGGGCACGCTTCTGCTGTCCAAGTTATACTTGAAAGTCTGGTATCGATCTTTGCTAATAAACCCATCCCTCAACTCCTATCCCTGTGGACTTTTAATATTTCCTATCTGCCCGTAATACAACATCAGACTCGGATATATCTCCCAAAAAGAAAACTCCTATTTTTCTCCTTCGCTTGATCAATTCATGGCCCAGACGGACTTCCTTCTGTGTGCCGGGTATTCAAACACAGTTCTCCTCCCATGCTTCGACTTGCATAAACAATTCCAAAGGAGCCTACCTCCCTGTCATAAGCCCGTAAACGCATTACTGTTTACCGCTGCTGCATCCATAATGTTGCAGAAACCCATGGTCCTTAAATAACAAGCGCTAAACATCTGGCAACCACACCCGGTACTCCTATTCTATGGTTTGTGCATCCTTTTTACCCCCATTCCACAAAATTGCATATGAGCTCGCTTGCCATTGTACCTGACCAGAAACCTGGACCAAGGTGAAGAGACAATTCGAAAAATCGACAGACGAATGCATCGTTAACGTTGCATGTAAATTATAGCAGCGTGCGTTCAAGACAGCTTCAAAAGCGTTCAGGGCGTAATTACTTCATCATCATGAGTGTATCACCGACTGGGCGGTGCTGAAGAAGATACAAAATAATCATCTTTCGGTGTGGTGGAGGGTCGTTCGAGAGCACCTAATGACGCATTTGATAATCGACGAGGTGTTGTCAAGGGCGACCGCCCTGCATCTCTTCTGGTGCTGTCCTACATGGCGCCAAAAGGGGCGCCAAAATTGGACGTACTCTTCAGTTTCAACGGAACATCAACTTCGATGGCCTTGCCACCGGTCTCGCCATCACTAGCATCTGCGTCAGCTCGGGCATCAGCAGACCCATCCCCTCCGACAGAGCCACTTTGTTTCAACCCATGCACTGGAGCATTCAAGCCAGATGGGCCGGCAGTTGACCCCAGCTCCTGAGACTGCATAACAGCGGGGAGGGCATTCTGTCCTTGACTAATGGGGTCCAGTTTCTTGTGAACTTCTTCCCAGAAGAGTTCGTCTTTGGCCGGCATGTTTCTGAGCATGAGAGGCCCTTTAAGGGGTTTGTCGCCGTCACTAGGTTCCATCATGACATCCAGTGCATTCGGATCCAACTCTTCATTAAAAGACACAAATGACACCTTAGAGTCACGCCTTTCGGCCTGTTCCGGCACAGGCAGAGTGTCCTTGACCTCTTCTGCTGCAATGGCTGCTGCTGTACCGAGATCGATAGCCGTTTCAACAGTTGGCGTGGCGCCCTCTCCAATGATGGATGCTGAGTCGGTCGGGTTGATTTTGGGGAAAACCGATAGGGAATGGTTTGGGGTGTGACCAGCGTGCATCGTGAGCCGGCGAGATTCGACAGCGGAAAGAACCTGCAACGTATACTCCTTGGACGAGCCGCGCACGCTTGTCGGCTGCCGAGACTGCTCCGGGCTTTTAGCAGCAGGCCCAGGAGGGGATGTCACTGCAGAGGCTATGTTTTCGGGAGGAGATGCGCCGGCGGCGAATGTGGACTTCTGGACCGCAGTGGCCTTGATCGGGATACCTTCCAGCTTAGGGTCGATTTCTTGCACGTCGATGACTGGCACAGGCGTAGCCTTGTCCTCTGTTGGGGACGGCAGAAAATCCTTGGCTACCGGGTTTTGTGTCTGCATCCTGGGATCGAGAGGAACGAAAGGTGACGATTCAGGTTGTGTTGTGGGAGACACACGAGCACTGCTTGGTGAGAAATAGTGAGGTCGTCGAGACGCACCATCAAGGCCGGGTGGAAGAGATGACGCATCGGCCATGGAAACACCGACCGGGATGGTGGGATTTTGTGCCCTTGACACGAGTCGTCCTGGTGGAGCAGGGAAGTAGGAATTGTCCAAAGAGCCCTCACCGCTTCCACCACGCTGACTCGCCAGAGGCGAAACCACGCCTGTAACTTGGATGCTTTGGGCTGTGACAGCTTTGAGAGCACTGTTTTCTCCTTCTAGTCGATGAACGCGTTCCTTGAGTTCTTCGATTTCTCGGGCCATGCCTTCCTTCTCAGCCTCCCAGCTCTCCTGGACTTCATCCATTATGACCCGCTCTTCTTGGTAAACCTCTTCAACACGACGACGGTTGGCTTCAAGATGGTTTCGTTCTGCTTCCCAGGCTTCACGAATTGATTGGTTTTGCTGCATGAGGCGTTGAACCACATGCAGCGAAGATTGAGAAGCAGCCACGGCGTCTGCGGAAACGGATCTCGATAAAGATGCACCAACGAGACCAGAGGACGAGGCAACGTTGGGTAGAGGAGCTGTAGATGATGCAGGGAAGCGGTATTCGTGTGCAGAAGGCGGGCCTCCGTGAGCGGGAGACACAGTCGTAGGGTGCCCGTCAAAGCTATTGGAAGAATCGGCCTGCTGTGGGTACCGCCGGTAGTTTGGCGGAACGGACTGGGCTGCCCGTAAGGAGTCTAACGAGAGAGGGGATGAGTCGTTGTGATGAAGCGGTAGAGCGCTCGCAGGTGGGATTCGGCCTCGTTGCAATTGACTCTGGCTATAATCTTGGTTATGTGGTTGACATGGGTCAAGATAGTGCTGTGGATATTGATGACGAAGGGTTCCGGCTCGCGGAGACGGGACACTGGAAGTGTTGCGATATGAAAGATGGCTATTGAGGGAAAGAGCAGCATCAGTCTCGTAGGCGCCCGATGGCAAGAAAGCCTCGGGCGTGAATCTCGCAGCCATAATCATGGAAGGCACGTAGAAGGTTGGTCGCAGTGGAGCGTGGAATAAATCGGAGGAGCAGTGGGGGATCGATTTTTCGTTAGGAAGGCATAGGGCGGTTGAAGTTGTTCTAGTCGGTTTCTTAAAGACTCGGTGTTGGTGTAGCCGCTGCTGAACAATTGTCGTTTGAGGTGTGGACTTGGATCCTAATTTGGTAACGTCGAGTAGGGTGAGATAAGGAGGACCAGGCCAAGTTATTCTTCTTTTTCCTTCTGCTTGTATACTTTCGAGGGCGAGTGAGACCAGATCCGAGACCAAGTTCAAGGGATATTTCAAAATCCAGTATGACGCAGGACAGGTGGATCGTATTCCGACACTGATTAAAAGTGGTTGATAGAAATATCAGTACAGTTCTAGTGAGTATCTGGCCCAAAAGTGTGCTAATGTTTTCGTCTGATGTCCTTCAAGTCCCTGTTTTATTTTTTTGCGACCCGCCTATCCGCCAAGCGCAAGGCACAAGGACCCTTTATCTTGAAGAAGGTTGTAGTGGGAGTGGGAGGGTGACGCTTTGCGTTAGGGTGCGCTGTGTAATGATAAGCCTGGAAGATGCGAGAATAGAAGCAAGAGCAGAATTGACATGGAGTAAGAAAGAGCAGACAATGAAATGAAGTACTCGGTCCAAAGGTGGAGAGATGAGACGACGAGGTATGGAAATGAGTCAAACGAGGCAAGAGCAAATTACCTTACCTTACCTTACCTGACATTAGAAAAGACGGTGACATTGATGATTTGTTCCTGCGCCAAAGCCAAGTTCGGGTCGGTACCTGCCACCCCATCCATGGAAAAGTATCCGACCTTCCATTTGGTTAGTGCCTACTCCGTAAGGTTGCTGCCCAGACGCTGGCTAGCTGAGGTAGGTAGTAGGGAGGGTGCGCGTGCCGTGAAAAGACCAGGGATGCGAAGGTGTGGAGAGGGAGAGTTGCACGCCACACCCAATGATCGCCTGCCAAACATGCGTTAGAGAGCACTTATTACCGGCCGGCGAGGCCTACCTACAGGCTACCACTACGGGCCACTGCCACTAGGGACCTACTCCGTACCTAAGGTACTGAACAGCACATCCCAGAACTGGGCTCTCATTACAATCACTCAGGTGAATTAATGAGAACCAAAACATCCCAGGCCTAATCAAGCCATTCGCATTTATATGGGTATCATTGACCCTCAATTTCGCTTGACATTATTATTATATTTATTCGCAGTCTCATGACCAGATATCTCGTCCTGAACCAGTAGTTTTGGTGTTACCCCTCGCCCCAGCTCCTCGTGCTGAAGTTATTTCTAATTTGGCTGAATTGACCCCTGGACCCCCAGATTTTGTCTTCCGCCAGGTGGAAGGAATGTCTTAAAACGGATGCGATTACCTTTCCGAAGCGAGAGAACATTTCCCTAAATGGACCGTGTCTTGCTGTCATATCTCGGTCTTACACAGACGGGCCAACAAGCTACAAATAATTACCTAGGTACCTATGGTTGTAGGCGACCTGGACCTGGGACTGAAGTAAATACAGCTTGTGGCGAGGTTCTATTGCTTGTCTGATTCGAAATCACAAGCATTCCACTGTCTCAGCCCACCAACATTATCTGTCGTGCCTCCCTCCCCGCGCTCTCTATTCGCTTGTTTGCTTCTTTTTACTTTTTACTTGCTTACCTAGTGATTTGCAAGGGACGGGGCGTTGCGGCAGAGACCGGACCGCCGGGAGGACCAGCGGATGGGCATGCGGAAGGGCCTGTTATGAGAAATCAACCACATTATGTCGCAGTATCAAAGCATTCATTCAATCGAGACAGTGCGCTACGTGTGCAGTACGTATCAGCATCCGCTGTTTCAGGCTCTGATACACCATCTTACTATGTACGTATGTGCTGCACTTCAGCGGTCTCTCTGCGGCCATCCTTCGGGGATTCATGCTGGACCACTTGCTTCTCTTGGCTGAATTGCCATACAGACAGGGGCAAGGGACCGACAACACGGGGCTTGTTCGATGCAAAAAAGAGTTCAGAAGACCCTTTGTACAGGGTTAGTTAGTAGTGGTCATCCTTCTCGGCATTATCACCTCTGTCTAGCACCCAAGCCATTATGGAGAATGTGGTTTTGGATACACACACACACACACACAACATCGATTTCAATACCGGATCTGTTTGACACAACAGACTGTACTTCCCATCCCTTGATGCTGTGCCTCTCGAGCGCGTGCCTGGTGTCAGGCCTGTCAATGTCAAGGTCGCATCCTGGCCTCAGATCATCATCGATATTAGCCACCCGATCTACATGATTGGCAGTGTGTGTATGTACCAGACACCAAACGGAACGTCTCCAAACTTTCCCACTGCAAGGGCGACCTCCACTGCGGTTCGGCCCCTTCAACGTTCTAGTTTGAGTTGGTGTTATCTGGAATCCTTGATTGGGTCTCGAGACTAATTTTTGCCATCTAGCTGGCCAACGCTCAGGCACACTACCAAACTAGGCGGGCAGCTAAAAAATAGATAGGGACTTGAAGCAGTACAGACGAAATTGTTGGCTCACTCTTGGGCCATATACACACCAAGAGTGATGTGGTATTCCTATCAACCGCTAAATCAGTACCGGTTCTTATGCAACCCGTCTGCAAACCAATCCAAACCTGCAGCAATAACTGGTAGCTTTCGTACAGCAGTACGTACTTGACATAAAACCGGCCCAACCTTCCATTATCTATGCTCCACATTGGAGCCGAGTGTACTGAACAACACATCAATGGATGGTACAGTACGCCTCACACCGCGCATTATCTGAGAGGGTTTGCTGGCAGCGCATTGCAGCCTAGCCAAGCCTAGTCTCGCTCAGCTCAACCCCCTCTTTCTGTTCTGTTCTCCTGTTTATCGCCTTTCTCGTCAATTGGGCCAGAGTCAGCTTTGCCATGTGGCTGGCTGGCTATGGCCCTGAAGAATGTGTGTAACCCAAGCCATCCAAGCTAGGAAGGCCTGGTTCCTGATCTAGATCGTTAAGCTTTACTCTCGATCCAGGTCTACTTCACATGTCAGTAATTGTCTGACTTGAATGGTACCTGGTTCTATTTGCGGATTGGTATCAAGCTTAGTGCCAGGGAGTTGAGCTGTAGCTGTAGGAGACATGTGATTTCTTATATCCCAAAGAGGCTCTTGCATGCCATTGGGAATGATTTTATGGTTCAGTGGCCACTGTCGGGAAGTTGGTGTCAGTCCCCCGAGTGTCCCTTGACAAGGATTGGATTTGTCAAGGGACCGGTGAGCTTAGATGCTCGGCCAAGAATCCAGTGACGATATATGTAGTGACACCAATTTGCTTAGCATGATTCATTATCTGCCATCGACATTGACATTTAAATTGTCCGTGAGTCAGACAGCAAGCGCCCGTTGATCAGAAATCTTCAATCGGCCCCGCAAGGTTCGGACGAAACAACGGTGGGGCCGCAGATACAGACGGGCCACCGGTGCGTCGGGGAAATCGGTCATGAAATCCGTTAAAGCAAACTGACGATCAGTGTACTGAGGTGCAAGTCCGATGGTTAGATGTCGAGTGAAGAGAAACTATCTAAGAATAACGTCATTTCGGGGGTACTGCATCTCGGTAGTGTGACAAAGGTAGTAGTTTGTTGTTTCTCTACAGGGTAGTAACCATGCTTATGAGTGTTTCCTGGTGGCATGTGATGAACATGAGGTCCCCCATCTATCAGTACTCATCAACATCAACTTGCTCATCGTGCAGAATGAAAAGTCTATATTGCCTGACTATGACGGTTGCTACAGAATGTCATTTGATGGAATAAACACAGGTGATAAGAACAAAACACCGTTGACGCCAGACCCCCTGATATAATTGTTCCAAGTACACTCTTTTATGCCAGCATGGTGATTATCAGCATTTGATAAGCCATACAGTCTAGACGCCCATGGTGAAATCGTGCTCGATACCAGGTGTCACACTGGCCATAAACTAAGAGTGTGTTAGCATCAACATATTCTCTCGATTGGGAAGTAGACATACCTTGAGAAAGACAACCAAGTACTGATCCACTCGGATAGCAACCTCCTGATCATCAATCTCGGCTTCCTGTACCTCCTCCCACTCATCCTTGTCGGCCGCCTCCTGAGCGCCCTTGACGTCTAGCTTTCCGATCTCATCAACCAAACCTTCCATTCCTGAGGGTGCCTGACTGCTGCTGGCGTTGCCGGCACGGAGCTTCTCACGGCGCAGGCGGAGAGCGGCATCAGCACGGTCAAGCAATGTCTTCATGACCGAGGCATGCTTGCAGGGATGTACAGATGCCATCTTGATGTTGTTGGCGAAGAAGGGGAAATCTTCGAGTGTCACTGTCTTGTCCTTGTAGTCGCCGACAATATCCTCTGTCATATCGGTGGGAGGTAGAGGTTGGCCGTTAGCAAGATAGCCTGATAGATACAGACGGGGCGTTCTATAGTATGGGGAGTACATGATGTACAAGGTGTATGTTCGGTGAGCGCTGGTGTTGTTAGCAGATATCGTCGTGGCTTGGACAGAATACCGTCATACCTGTTCTTGGAATCGGCGCCAGAATCTCGGATGATAGCCTCGTCGTCATCCTCGTCCTCCATATCGGGAATCTCATCATCCTCCACGACCTCTCTGTCACCGACATTTCCCGAATCGTCCACCGTCCTCACCTCCTTGACCTTGAGCGGCTGTGAGCTAGCCAGCCCACCAGTCCTCAACCAACCATCTTCGTCATCGCCTGCGTTACCCTTGAAGTCGTCACCATCGTTGACGAGAGCTTCCTCGTGCCCAGCATCGCCAGCAAAATCGTCGTTCAGACGGCGATGGCAGGGAACGTTGCGTGTAACGAGGAACTGCTTGCCGGGAGGCAGGTGACTGACTCGGCGTTCGGGAGAGTCGGCATCGCCCCAGGACCAGGTCGGGAACTTGTAGACGAGGTAGTCGCCAGCAGCAACGAACTCTTCGGGTGTGATTTGGCCGGTCTGGCGGAAGGTTGACTTATGGGATACAGGCGTGTAGCGATCCCGCAGTGTGTTGACGGTTGAGTAGAGGAAATTCATGATGGTTTCGGGGTTTATAACTTCGGTTCAGTTTCCGCGTTTGTTTCTCAATACTCGAATGAACGGAAATCGATAGGCTTTGTCGTGTACGGACTCGTATCTTGTGTTGCTTCAAGGGTGCGGGGTTGTTACAGAGCAAGCTTTGAGAGATGCAAGTTGTAGAAAGTAAAGTAAGTTTGGATTGTAGAGAAGAACTATGTGAATTTCCCTCGTCCTTCCGTCACGACCGCTAGAAGAAGTGGGATGACTGATAACTACCAGGCAGAACAAGTAGGTGAGGCTTGCCTGAGTAATGCTCATCATGGGTACTCACTGTCACCGACGAGGCGATCACATGGAGGTGGAGGTGTGCGTGCCTGGACCCCTGATTGGCTAAGTTGTGGGGGTCAACCAATGGAAATGCTTTGAGCTCCGAAAGAATGGACCTCTTATCTTATCGAGATGCACGTCATCTTGGAATCTGTATTCACATGAGCCTCTCTTGATTGAGTCTGGTGCCTGAGTCACGAGAAGGGAAGATGGATCATGGATAGTTCAAGTGTTATATAATTCCTGATCAAGTGCAATATCTATGATATCGTGGTATCTTTTTCTGTCTTTCGCTGTGCAACAAATCTTGCCAAAACACAAATCTATAAACTCCTTTTCTCATTCCTCGTTGGCCGCCTCCTCCTCTGCCTTCTTCTTTTTCTCTTCACGTTCCTTCTTCTTCTCTAGTAATTTCTTCAGCTTCTTGGCTGAGTTGAATACTCCATTTGTACCAGCTCCACATGATGCACATGTCGGGTCCTTTCTGTATCGCTTCAGAGCACACGGCTCACAAAAGTAGTGTCCACACCTCGTCACGATCGGTTCCTTGTATGGCCCCTCGCAGATGATGCATGCGAACGGAATCTTCTCCAGCATTGCTATCTCTGCCTCATCCTCGGGGGCTTGCTCTTTCTTATCACGGTTGGAGCTCCCAATGATCGTGCCGCCCAGGTTCTTCTTGCCCTTCGTGACTTCCTCCCATTCCTTGTCGAGCTGCCAGCCTTGTTTGACGTCTGTTCGATCGTGGAGGAAGATACAGCTATCACCAAAACCACAGTGGCCAGTCTTTTTGTAGTCTTTGCAGATATCAGGCTTGAAGTCCATGACAGTGATGGTTCGAATATTTGTGGCGGCCTTGACGGGGCCTTTCGCTCGTTGGGGCGCATCGGGATTCCTCTGAATGAATGATGTCTGGTTCGCGAGTCCCTTGTATGTTCCATCTGGTTGTGAATCTTTCGTGGGACCTCTTGTTGAGCCTAGGAGGTTCTTTGCAGAGAGCTCATTCTTGTCTTCTTCGTACCAGTCGCTGTGCTTTGTCGCGTCGTTCGTACTTGTGATAGGTACGCTACGGTCCGCCGAGTAGATCGTAGCCGAGAAATCTTTCTTCCCTGAAACCAGATCTTTGGAAGATGCTGTGACGGTAGCAGTCTTTTTGCGCCGCTTGACGCGCTGTCCAGACTCGTCTTCTGATGACGAGTAGTCGCTGTCGTCGCTATCGGCTGGTGGTGGTGTCGCAGGTCTCTTTCGAATATTCGCTTTGCCTTTCGCGCCTCTCTTCTTGAATACAGCTACGGGCGCTTGGGGTTCTGTGGTTGAGTCTGCCATGTTTGCGGATTTCGATGGCCAATTCCAAGATGACAAGCGTTGGTTATAAATGCGACAGTTGACGATTGGAAATCAAACTTTCTAGATGGAGGAATCTAGAATTAAGTGGTCATGTGACTGCGCGTAGGTTTGGTGTCGGATCAAGTCAAACTTGAGTTCCTTAAGAGCAACCAAGCGACGCAGAGAAAATACCCAGGTAACTATCTACACTCATCATCTTTTATTAATGAAGCTTCTTCCTTCTCTATTTAGATGGATGTTAATCACGGTTTTGTGTAAAATTTTGCGTACAGTTACACCAAATGATGAGTCCTTTCTAGTTCAGGAGATTCTGCTCCATCTTCCAAAGTTCATGATATAGTAAAAAATATTTCATAGACTTTGGCGAGTTGGCTGATAATTTATCATCGGCTGAGGTCCATCATAGATGACCCTATTTTATTCTATGAGTAAAGTTTAAGAAAAATGTTTCACGCCCGCCAACAAATACAAGCTTGTTACCATAGCCTCTCATGTATCTCAACCATGATGACTATCTCGCCATGATCCGATGAAAAGATGCTCGACAAGGATACTTGGGTCTCCCTTCTCATGAGAATTTTCATGTGGCAACCACCCGAAACTGTCCTTCGGTAAGACGAGCACATCTCCAATTAGTCGGGGTTCCGAAAGACTGTCTAGTTCATCACCAGTATGCTCCGTGCCCGTCATTTCTTTGAAGTAGTCCATAAGAACTTTCGTAAAAGCAAAAGGTCCAGTCGTACTCATGACCTCTTCAAATGAAACTTCTTCCCCGGGCTTCTTGGACGCAAGGAGCGTTTTAAGATCCCCCGCCACTTGCTCAACAACCGTTTTTATGGCCGGATGGTTTGGCTTTGCCAATACCGAGTATTGGCATAGCTGTACGGAATACGGAGAACCAGGCCAGATTGGCTTTTTGTGATGATCGTTTTCTATCCCGATGACCAGATTTACTGAGCCTTGATATTGCTTGGGTATCCATTTTGAGACAGGCTGGTGTGGATAGACGTCGATATCTGCCCATACACCACCTTCGCGCAGCAGGATGAGGTATCTCAAGAAATCAGCTTTCAAGATGGGGTCTTTCAGGCTTGTAAATACATCCGAGATGTCTGCATCGAAGCGATCAAGAACGTAAGCGTTGTTGTTGGCGTCAGTTATGCGCTCGTACCGCCAGCCAGGATTGACGACACGCCATTGATGAGGGAAGCCGACTGTTCGCTCAGTGGGATCCTCCGAGTCATCTTTCCAGCTCTGCCAGATCTTGTGAGGAAATGCTTCTGTTTTTAACGTGGTAGCGCTTGTCGGCTCCGGTTCTTTGGGTGCGGTGTTTGCTATTATGCAGATTAATATTCAATTACATCGGCAAGCAAGGAATCAGGGACTCACGACTTATATGGTCGTTATATGCGTAATTGCCAGCCAAAAGCACGACAATCACAACAGCTGCCAGCAGAGTATACGCATATTTCCTATGCGTCGCTGTCGATAATAACATTATGGCCAGGTTTTGTGTTTGCAGTTCAAGGGAGATGGAGCAGGAAAATGCGACCCATTATGAATTGACATCTATCCTAATAATAAGACATTCCAGCCCTGTCACTGATTCACTCATCAAGAGCGGCAAAGTAGGGGTGGCCCTGGCCTGGCTGAGACGCTCAACTTCGACCGTTCGGGGATGATAATGCCTCGGCCAATTACCAGCGCCCTCGTACCGCCCAACGCTGGCCATTTTGGAACTTCAAATATCGATAACTAACACACCGAATAGATGCCGCGATATTGTCTTATGCTATTCTATGCTACTGACAGCATGCCCAAGCTTGGTAGAATCCATTGTAGGTCCTTGGTCGTAACCAATCACATCCTCCTGCATAACTATATGTTATACCATGTCAGGTCTTTCTTCTCCTCGTCCATAACAACAATGGTGATACCTGCGCGGTTCGATGCAGCTTCCAGTACCACAAACGAAACACATAAACGAGGAAAGCCAACATGCATGCGTTGGGAGATGTTTTCCTTTGTGTCTGGCCTTTGCGCAAGCTTTCTGCTACTCTGTTCTTCTGGCATTTCATCCTGAATCACACATATACATCTCGTCGGGGCTGCATGCAACATGCTTGCTACGATGACAAGGCTCGTCTCTGCATTGTTTCTTTATTTTCTCCCAATATGTCTTGCTGCCAGCAAGTGCTACTATCCCAACGATGTCAAAGCCAATGATTTCCCTTGTGACCCGGATGCGGATAAAAGTGTCTGCTGTTCTGGAGGGTTGGGTACAGTATGTCTGTCCAACAAGCTGTGCATTGGAGCGGACGGAAACACCTTGAGGGGCTCGTGTACGGATAAGAACTGGGCGTCGCCTGAGTGTGCTATGTTCTGTCTGGGTAAGTGATACTCTGCCGATAGTCTACGTTTACATATTAACTGTTGCAACGAAGGCGCGGACAGGGGAGGGACAGATTTGATATCGTGCTCGAACGTCACAGGTAGCGATACATCGTTTTGTTGTGATCACAACTCAGGCTGTTGCAACAGTGGTGTCGGGAGATTCGCTGTACTCCCATCCAATCCAAAAGTATGGGCGACATGGAATCGAAAAGCAACTGAATACACCGTTGTGGGGACGGTATTCACTGACGAATCCACCTTCACAACTGCGTTGGGTACTTCAGATGCATCGTCTTCGGTCACAGTCACAACATCAACACATGCCACTACGGCCAGCGAGGCATCTGCATCATCAAGTTCCGCTTCCGATACGCCAGTGTCATCCGATGAGCCCACAGGAATGTCCACTGGTGTAAAAGCAGGAATTGGTGCTGGTGCCGGTGTCGGTGTCATGCTGGCTACAACAGTCGTATATCTTCTGTGGAGGATACGGAAGAATAAGAGGGCTACCGAGGGGAGTAATCATCTACCACCCACATACTATGGACCAGGTATCGAATCATCTTGGCAACAATCTCATTATGCGCCTGGGGTGAAGGAGTTCCAGCCTCACCCACCACAGGAACTTCACGGACAGGCGTTGCAAGGTTACAGTGTACGGGCAGAACTACCAGCACATAATTGAAGGGTTTAAGAATGGAGTGGCTCGGTAGCATGGGGTTAAAAATCATCGGGGGTCTGTTTGGAGCCTTTATATGAAATAAGCCATGATGCATTGACACTGATGTACAATCACACCAAATTAACGTAGTTAGGCATCATTTTACAAGGCTTTTGAAACTCGCATAGGGCTGCAACATGGACTTCAACTCTCATGAACAGATTTACTGGCCTTAATGGAGTTTCTTAAACTAGGAAATTCGCACAGACCTTGAGAGTATACGATTTGGACGAACCCGAGCCTTGATGTTCAACAACGAAGCCCTTGACAGCCTCGTTGAGTCCACATAACGATCTTTGAACAAGGAGTAGCGTTGTCAATTCTAATCAGGGATTGGAAGATACATAAAATACACAAGCGAGTGTTTCAACACCTTGTCGGGGTCAACTTGATGTCAACTGTTCCCTCTAACAAGAGACCTGTCACGTGACTTGGCGATGAACGAACAGAACCTACCCTATATCCATCGGTGTCATGCATGTCGAGTTCTGTATGAGCTGTTAAGTATTCCTTGTTATTGAGTAGTAGATTAATCAATTGACAATTCATAAACTGTGGGATCAAGTATTTCCACTCCTAGTTATCCACATTGAAGACACGATGCTCCAGTGAAGTCCCGTGTTCAAGTAATCATTTTGTTATGACAACGCATCTTCCAAACACAACAAATAGACAACACAACAACACTAAATACGATAGTCTAGATGGCAATGCCCCTTACCCCCGCAGGATACATACATGAACTACGGTGGCCCTAAAAAAAAGGGCCATCGCCCAAGCAGTGCATGGAAGCGACATTGAGGTGTGAGGCTTGTGTCTGACGTGTCTGTGGAGGACTTGACAATGAAACGGCGATTGGCCAAGGCACCGAATAATAGCTTTGGAACCAATGCATATCGTATCGACCATACAGAGCAGAGAATTGGCCACCCATTGCGCGCAAGAGGAAACTTTGCTTAGGCCTATGTATCTTGTCTTATTTTTGGACGCGGTATAGATCGATCACGGGTAGGTAGCTGCCTAGCCCAAACACAGATCCGATGAACCATCACATCTCATCCATTAACGCGAAAGAGCAGATGGAGGAGAAGAAGCAGCTGTTTCTGACGCGCTAAAAGTATGCTTCTCCACTGCCGGACAGGGCCAGGCTCAGGATGGCAGCTAAGCGTAATTGGCTGAGGAGAGACCCTGGCTCAGGATAACCATGGTAGCGAAATGAGATAAAAGACTATGTTTATGCGGGAGCCTTTGCGAACCTGGACGCTAATCTTTTTTTCTTTGTGCATGCCTCTTTGATGATGACGGCACTTGGAGGACATTCATGCGGAAGATGGCATCGTGGTTTTGCTGTGGTGGCTGCATCGTTGCAGCACAGACGGTAGTACATGGCTCAAAGTCAACATCACGAACCGCGTTGTTTGTTTTCATACATACAGAGTAAGTTAGTACTCTGACTACCTCTGTACGGCGTGCTCATGCAGCATATTATACTTTGCCATTGCTCGCATAAACCCCGCAGCCTTACTGAATATGCCGTGTGGCAATGCGTAATACTGAGCCCTCCTATTACTTTAGAGACAAGGCCGAAGAAACAGGGAATATGCCTACAATTGAGTTCAAGATTGGATGATCGCTTTGTATGCGGCAGTTATCGAATGCTTCTAGAGACGGGCTGGAAGCTCAGTTTATACTTTGAAATACAGTATGACATGAGGCGTTGCGCCACGGTAAGCCCAGCGACAGCTTTAAAGAACTGGCAGCTGTTCGCGATGGTACAAAACCTGTGAACGCCTCAAGGTCAAGGCTAGGGCTCATTAGTTCAACATGTGCTCTTGAACCTATCATGACGGCTATCAAAGTTGAGGAACAAACCGCTTGCGGGGAGCGTGAAAGATGGCAGATGTTTAAAAGCGATGGACAAGCATAGATAGATAGATTCCTTGATTTGCATTGGCTGGTGATTTTGATGTGCAGACAATAGCGTCATCCGTCCATCCATGGCTGGTAGGCCGAGAGGATGAAGCTGGGATGAGTATAGTGGAAGTGGGTAGCAGTGAAGCGTAGCATTAAAAACCAATTCCGTTATTAGGTAGCCAAGCCAGCAATTGTATCCTTGTAAGTTGATCCCTTCACAGAAGGTTCTGGCCATAGAAATGCGGGCACCAAAATTAACGATGCTTTACTCTGTACAAAGCCGGGCTGACAAGAAGCAACTACCAGAAACAGCATTAAGATAGAACAAGAAAGTAAACAGACACTGCACTCGACTCTAACTTGATGAAATTACCTGAGTGGTTGGTGAGAACTGATCTACTGTCTCCGTCCGTATTGCCTGAACAAAGCGGTGTCGCGAATTCTCCACGTCCCATCACAGACTCCACGTTTATCCCGGGCAGTCCACAAAAGTCTCAGTTCTCGCTTGTCTCTCATAACTGCATACAAGTTCAACAAGAGAGATGAGTTATCGAGTCTCATGAGCTGAAATGCGATGTTTCAATATATAGTGATCTGATATAATCATATCAAAAGCGAAGTTGTTCATCTCGAATTATGTAGGATGTCTTAGTCCTAGCGAATGATATTTAATCGGATCCCCCCCCCTGAGAGTTGGAGGGGACAAATGGAACGAACCCACAGTCCTATCAGCAGACCAACAAACCAGACCAGGTCCTTGTGCATCTATCGAGTTAACGCAGGTACTGGACGCAGGGGAAAAAGGACCTAGAGCGGGAAATCATCACGCACTATGTATGTACCGTGCAGCAACACTAACAAGGAACCTCCAATTGCCAGTATAGAGGTAGGTAGCTAGGAATAGCAACACCACACATACATAGATTAATTAGTAGTTGTAATTTGCATATCTCAGGTCAACAGCATAGCTTCCATAAACGCACAGCCCTCGAGCTGGAGCCCATTCCCTGCTAGACCCCCATCAATTAAAGGCAGCGAGAGAGAAAAGAGAAGAAAAGAGTCTCCAGCTTCACCTGTACCCTGGCCTAGTCTGGGCAGCTCCCCCAGTCAAGCCCGTCTCCTTACCTTGAGCTCATATCTCTCCGAGTTGATTGATCTTGAACCTCTTCCTTCTTTCGTCTTTTGACCTTTTTACCGTCCTTATCCGTAATACTAACCCAGCAGCAAAACCTTCGGCTTTCGAAACGGGCGATAATCGACTATAGCCAAAGATCGGAACAAAGGGAGGCGCATCTACTTCACGACTTTTGGATGCCCTCTACCAATCACTCGGCACTGTCGTCCCCCTTTTGATACCGTCCTGAACTTTAGGTCACCGTCACGGGGCCGTCCATTCATTCTTTCCAGGACAGTCGATTATCTGAGGTTGTTTTCATCCGTCTTTAGACTTTATCGTCCCGTATCTCTCTCACTAGCGACGACTTTTCTCGACCATCTACTACGTATCTGTATTACAGGACGCGCGACTTTCGTTAGACTTTTTACTTGCTTCTCTCGTGTTTTTCGTATTTCAGCCAAGCCAACCTCGGTTCCCTTTTCCTAGGGCGATTCCAACACCAATTCCTCACGAAACCTCAAACGTCACCGGCCGGACGCCCTTGAAATCAGACGATCCACCCCAGTCCACTCTGGAATTAAAAAGAGACTTCGCCGCCCGAGCCCACTCCACCAGAAGCTCAGGTACCAGCGCTCCTCGACTCCCCGTTTCTCATTCGGAGTCTGGACTCATCAACTCTTCTCCTTAGTCTGTCTTTCTCTTTCTCTCCTACGGGAACTTTTGGTCAAACTGCTGCATCGTTCGCGTCACCGGGAACTCTGTCGACAGCCATAGGCCAATCTATCCGGCCGTTTGAGCTTATCGTTGTCGAATTCCACCGGGGAATGAGCAATTGGTTCGCTGTCGCATAATTCTTGAGGAACACATTCCAAAAGGCAAAAGCCAGCAGCAGAACAGCTTCTCAGAATACCGCGACTTTCTGGGGGCCTTGCCAAAGCTGCGACAACTCGAACCGACAGGGGTACAGTCCACTAATTACTGGTCTTGGTGCAACCCACTCACTTGCTCACTCATTCGCTGTGTTGTGCAGTGTACGTGCTTGTGCTTGTGCTTGTGCGTCGTTCGCTCTTGCGTGTACCTGACTAAGGTTTAATCGCTGGCGCGCTTTCGACAGGACAAGTGTGTCAATAATTAGACACCTTGCTCACCCACAAACCTCTGGGCATTTCCAGTCACATCTTCCTTTGAACCACTCAACGGTACCTCTCAAGTTGCTCCTTGCTTGCGCTTCACCACACTCATTCTATTTTTAATATTCTTCCTATTATTTTTATACTGCCGACCGCTTCCTTTTCATTTTCTTATTCGGACAAATTTGTTCTTCCTGTCCAATTTCTTACAATAATCTGCCTTTTTCTTCCCCTTGTTCTGTGGGAATTGTCTTTGTTTTTCTCTCGCAGCCGGGTCTGCTTTTTACGAGCGGTAGCTCCAATCTTACGCACTCTCCCTGCAGGCCGCTTTACTGCAACCTGACTGGTCGACGTGTTGAGGCACACGCCAGCCCAGCTCTAATCAATTGCCTACCGTACTGTACTGTCCTAAGGTGGTACTGGTACTTTAACGGCGGTACCCCATCTTTTTCGACACAAACAAACAACACGTTGGAAACTCCTGCACCGCAACTCGGAACAAACACAGAACATCAATCCCCTGCGACGGGTTTTCTACGTCGTCCTCAGCGCATCTTGATGGTTTCAAGGCGTGATTGAGGAAGTTCTCCCTGCCCGGAAGAGGGCCACATTTGCTTCGCAATCATGGCTTCTTCGCTGGCTTCCGACAAGCCAAGCTTGCCCGCACCTGGCGCAGCGCCGTGCGACCCGTTTGTCATAACCGACGAAACCAACACAACAACACCCGCCCATCACCGATACTCACAATACGACCATGACTTTTTTGTCACTGGCCCTGCTTCGCCAGAATCAGCGAAACGAGCTCTAGCTGCTCATCTTCAAGAAACGGAGCGACGCCTTGAAGAGGCGGGCAAACTCGGTAATGCCTTGGTCGCCCAGCGCAAAGAGCTCACCGAACAACTTAAGGAGATTGAGAAGGTGAACAGCGAGGAGGAATTGTCCCAAGAACTCCGCGAGCGAATGGTCGACATCGAGAAGGAATTCAACACACTGACTCGAGAGTCTGCGCGAAACCTGTTGCCGAAACAGAGAGTTCCCAGCAATGAGGCTCACCCTAGTTCTCCCTTTGCGCCCGACACCAAGGGCCCCAGAGTAGTATGTCGCCCTCAGTTTCCCATTCTTTTAAGACTGGAATCAATTAACAATGGACTCTAGCGATCTGTCAGCCCGTCTAAATTCGAGATTCAAGCAACAGGGTCCCCTACCAAGCTTACCGTCCCGAATCGCAAGGTTCGCAATCAGCCTTCCAACAGGGTCCACGATATCGAATTCGCCACCGAGATCAGCACTTCACTTATTGCTCAAGTTCGCAACCTGCAAGGTGTGCTCGCCGAAAGAGATGAAGAAAACAAAGACCTCAAAGCCGACAAGGCGCGACTTGAGCTCGAATCAGAGGGATTCCAGCAGCGCTTCAAGTCCCTTGACGAAAGTGAGAACCGATATAAGGAGGAGAACTGGAATCTTGAGACCAAGCTGCAAGAGCTCAGCACTCAACACAAGGAGGCGCTCGATCGCGAGAAGAAGCTTACGCAATCCCTCAATGTGATCAAGACGGAAAAGGTCAACACGCAGCGAGAACTCGACGAGGTCAAGGTGACTCACGCACGGTTGATTGATCAGCATGCCGCTGCTGTCAAGCAACATGACATTGAACTTGGTACCGTCAGACGTAATATCGCAATGGCAGAGGGTGAACGTGCCGCTATGCAACGCAGGATCGACGACCTCACTGGGCAGAACCAAGAGCTCGCCAGGGCCTTTGCATCCCAGCGCCGAATTGTCACGGAACTTGAACCCACCATCCGAGCCAGCGATGACGATCTTGAATCATCTACCGATCATCTCACTCCCGAGCACTCGCCGCCCCAATCACCGATGAAGGGTACTCCTCGCCATGCCATGCTGGAGACTGAGACTATGAAATCCTCTCTTCACCACGCTCAACGTACCATCCAGAGCCAGCGAGGCCTTCTTCATCGTGAGAAGACCGAGAAGCTGGAGCTTCGACGTATCATCCAGGATCTTCGCGATGATCTCGAGAAGGCGCGCAGCGACCCAAGTGAACCCAAGCCCCAACGACCTCGCCGTACAAAAGATTCTAAGGAATTTAAGAAGCCTCCTCGTCTACTTGGATCCTTCCGCTCCAGCAGACAAGAGGTTATTACCGATGATGGCGAGTGGGAGGACCAGAGCGAAATTTCTCCTCGTGCCTCTGTGTCTCCTTCGTTGGCTAGGGCTTCTTTGGCCAACAGCAGTCACACTATTCTACCAAGCATCGAGATTCCTGACGCGACAGACACTGAGCACTTTGACACTGCGAATGAAGGTGCCGACTCAGCCTTTGAGACGGCTAACGAGCGGGCCACTGAAACCGAGGATTTCCAGACTGGAAACGAGGAAATGTCAGCGAGCGACGATACAGAAACCGAAGGCACCACCCGAGGTTTTGGCAGCATGCGGAATGCTCCCCGATTACCGGCCGGCGGCTTTGTGCGTCACGGAAGCACCAACTCTCTGCACAGCACTGCATCCACCTCAGCTGATGAGGACGACGTTGCGTACAGCAAGACGCCAAGTGGTACCATCCGATCCCAGAGGAGCAGTCGTTTCCGCATGAGCCGTAGTGTCTTTAACCGCTCCAGACAAGCCAGCGAGGAACCCGCGTTCCAGAGCAGCCCTGTCAGCTATGCGGGCAGCCGGGACGCAACACCCCACGGTCAGAGTTTGTTTGCCGAGCTCCAAGACTTCGACGGTAGTGACGACGACTCAGCCGGACCTGGCACTCCCAGCCGACTTCGTGCTCGTTCCATGACCCCTGGCTCCATTCGATCCTTCCGCCGAGGATCATCTCCACGACCCGCGGTGCCTCCCCTGCCAAAGGTCATCATGGTCGATACTGGTGTCATGACAGAGCCCGTCAAGATCGTGCCCAGACTCACAGGCTTCCAATCTGCCCAGACGGTCTCAAGTGGCTCAATGACGGAAGATGGAGAAGAGAACTTTGCCGAATCGCCTATTAGCGTGATGACTGCTAACCGTCCTGGTTCTATGCAGTCAGCTATCGGTCCTCTGAGCCAGCGTGGCCCTGCCTCCTGGCCTGTTGACTTCGCTTTTGGTGGTTCAAGGCCAGTGTCTATGGCCTACAGTGATGCTGGTGCTCAACACGACCCTGATATGGAAGAGAAGCTCGCCCAGTTCCCCGCCCCCCCTTCCATGCTCGCTCCCCTCCTACCTCCTGTTCTGAGCATGTCCTACATCGCATCCGAGGATGTCGAGCCCAGGGAAGAGGTCGATGCACCCCCAACTCCTCTGGCATTGACCTTTACTCCCCTCTCAAACCAGAGCGTTGAGCCTTTGGCCGAGCCTGAGACTCCTCTTCC